>JAKSZT010054561.1:4864472-4919084 GCA_026826555.1 Tolypeutes matacus | reverse complement strand
AAACGGTGCCGCGGATGAGAAAGAAAGAATAAGACAAGAAGAGAAAAGAGACTGGGATCAGGGGACTCTCCGTCCGATATGGATAGAAGAGTAAAACAGTGATTTCTATTTTGAAAGCATTTACTGGAAAAATTGACATTTAGGAGATGGAAATTTTGTAAAATATGGGTGCATTCTTGTTCTTTGGTGGGTTTGTTACAAATAATCCTCTATCTTGCTTTTAGATGCTTTCCAGTTCAGTTGAAATATAATTACAATTAGCCTAGATGGATACAATCCGGTAATCACTATAGGTTTAGGATTGAGTTTGGCTTGAAGCTATTTGTGGCTTTAATTTTTTTCCAGAAGGTAGTTTATTGATACAGTATTTAAATAAAGTTTTTATTTTTGAATAGATTTAGATTTACAGGAAAGTTGCAATGATAGTACAGAAAGTTCCTCCTATTCTGTTTCTTCTACTATTCATATTTTACATTAATATGGTACATTTGTAAAAATTAATTAACTAATATTGACATTTATTATCAACTAAAGTCCATACTTTATTCAGATTCCCTTAGTTTTTAAAACATATATATTTTTATAAGAGAAGGTGTGAGCTTACAAAACAATCATGCATAAAGTGCAGAATTCCCAAATATCACTCCTCCACCAACATCTTAAATTTTTGTGGAACATTTGTTACAGATTATGAAAGAACATCATCAGAATATTACCAGTAATTGTGGTTCATAGTTTATATTTGGTATATTTTTCCCATATACTCCCTATTATTAACGCCATGTATTAGTGTTTTACATTTGTTATTCTTCATGAGAGAACACTCTCATATTTGTACTATTAACTAGTCCATCTTCTACCACTTGGTTCACTGTGTTATACAATCCCATGTCTCATACAGTCTATCCAAAGTGTACACTCAGTGGCTCTCACTTTCATCACAGAGTTGTGCAGTCATTGCCTCAGTACATTTTTTGAAGGTTTTCCTTAGTCCAAGAAAAAAAATCTCATATACCCTATTATTGACCCTTAGCGTTGATATAGTACCTTCTTTGGCATTGATGCTAGAATAATACAGGATTGCTGTGAACTATAGTACATAAGTTACACTAATTGTATTTTTCCCATGCATCACCATATTCTTATCACCTCATAATAGTGACCTATATTTGTTCTAGTTCATAGAAGAACATTCTTGTATTCTTGGATTCACCTCCGGGTTCACTATGTTATTCAGTCCCTAGATTATAAACTTCCCCTTTTAGCCACAATCCCATTAATAAACCAGCCATGTTAGTTATACTCACTATAATGTGTTACCATCAATTCTATCCTTTTCCACACTTTTATAATCAAGCTAATTAAAAATTCTATATATATTAACCATCAGTACCCCTTCTCAGCCCTCTTCCTGTCTCCTAGTAACCTATAATCTTGGGTTTAACTCCATGTTTATTTTTTGAATTTAGTTCATACTAGTGAAATCATACAGTATTTGTCCTTTTGTGTCTGGCTTATTTCACTCAGCATAATGTCCTCAAAGTTCATCCATGTTATCATATGTGTCCCATCATTTCTTCTTATAGCAGCATAGTATTCCATCATATGTATATAACCCATTTTGTTTACCCATTCATTGGTTGATGGACACTTGGGTTGTTTCCATTTTGGTAATTGTGAATAATGCTGCTATGAACATTGGCATGCAAATATCTGTTAACACCTCTGTTTTTATTTCTGGATATATTACATGTAGAGGGATTACTGGATCATATGGCAGTTCTATACTTAGCTTCCTGAGGAACCACCAAACTGTCTTTCACAGAGGCTGTACCATTCTACATTCCCAAGAACAGTGAAGAGGTGTTCCTATTTCTCCACATCCTCTCCAGCACTTGCTATTTTCTGATTGTTTTTTGTTTTTTAAATAATTACCAGTCTATAAGGTGTAAGATGATAGCTCATTGTAGTTTTGATTTGCATTTCCCTAATAGCTAGTGATAGTGAACATTTTTTCATGTGCTTTTTGCCATTTGTAGTTCCTCTTTGGAGAAATGTCTATTTAATTCTTTTGCCCATTTTTAAAATTGGATTGCTTGCTCTTTTATTGTTGAGTTGTATGGTATCTTTATATGGCATGGAAATCAAAACCTTATCAGATATGTGGTTTCCAAATATTTTATCCCATTGAGTGGGCTCCTTTTCACCTTCTTGACAAAGTCCTTTGAAGGATGAAAGTGTTTTTAAGTTTGAGGAGGTCCTAATAACCTATTTTTTTCTTTCATTGCTCATGCTTCAGTGTAAGGTTTAAGAATCCACCACTTACCACCAGGTCTTGAAGATGTTTTCCTACATTTTCTTCTAGGAGTTTTATGGTTGTTGCTTTTATATTTAGGTCTTTGATCCATTTTGAGTTAATTTTGTATAAGGCATGAGACAGGAGTCCTCTTTCTTTCTTTTGGCTATGGATATCTAGTTCTCCCAGCACCATTTGTTGAATAGACTCTTCTGCCCAGCTGGATGGGCTTGACAGCCTTGTCAAAAATCACTTGACCATAGATGTGAGGGTCTATTTCTGAACCATCAATTTGGTTCCGTTAGTCAATATGTCTATTTTATGCCAGTTAGGTAATACGGTTTAAACTCCAGAAGTGAAAGTCCTCCAATTTCATTCTTCCTTTCTAAGATGTTTCTGGCTATTCAGAGTGCCTTACCTTTCCAGATAAATTTGATACTTGGATTTTCCATTTCCTTAAAAAAAGCTGTTGGAATTTTTATCAGAATTGAATTAAATCTGTATATCTATTTGGGTAGAATTGACATAAACAATATTTGGTCTTCCAATCCATGAATACAGAATGTTCTTCCATTTATTTAGGTCTTCTTTGAATTCTTTTAGCAATGCATTGTAGTTTTCTAAATACAAGTGCTTTACATCCTTGGTTAAGTTTATTCCTAAATATTTCATTCTTTTAGTTGTTATTGTAAATGGAACTTTTTTTCCTGAGTTCTTCCTCTGATTTCTCATTACTAGTGTGTAGAAACACATGCATATTAATTTTGTATCCTGCCATTCTGCTGAACTTGTTTATTAGCTCTAGTAGCTTTGTTGTAGATTTTTTCAGGATTTTGTAGGTATAGGATTATTTCATCTGTGAATAATGAAAGTTTTACTTCTTCCTTTCCAATTTGGAGGTATTTTATTTCTTTTTCTTGCCTGATTGCTCGCACTGCATTTAACAACAGCAGCTACTGTGGGTATCCTTGTCTTGTTCCCAATTTCAATGGGAAAGCTTTCATTCAGTCTTTCACCATTGAGTACAGATGTGGGTTTTTCATATATGCCCTTTATCATATTGAGAAAGTTTCCTTCAATTCCTGTCTTTTGGGGGTCGGATGTAGCTCAACTGGTTGGGCGTCCGTCTCCCATATGGAGGGACCCGGGTTCGATTCCCAGGACCTCCCGGTAAAAAAAAAAAAAAATTCCTGTCTTTTGGAGCATTTTTGTCAAGAAAGGATGCTGTATTTTGTCAAATGCCTTTCTGCTTAAATTGAGATGATCATGTGAATTTTCTTCTTTAATTTATTAATGTGGTTTATTACACTTATTGGTTTTCTTGTGTTGAACTACCCTTGCATGCCTGGTATAAAATGCACTGGATCATGAGGAATAATTCTTTTAATGTGTTATATTCAATTAGCAATTATTTTGTTGAGGATTTTTGTATCTATATATTGATATTGGCTTTATAGAATGAGTTTGGTAGTGTTCCTTCCTGCTCAACTTTTTGGAAGATTTGAGTAAGATTGGTATTAAATCTTCTTTGATACTTGGTAGAATTCACCTGTGAAGACTTCTGGTCCTGGGCTTTTCATTTTGGGGAGTTGTTTGAGGACTGTTTCAGTTTCTTTACTTGTGATTGATTTGTTGAAGTCTTCTGTTTCTTCTAGGGTCAATGTGGGTGGTTCATATGTTCCCAGGAATTTTACCAGTTCATCTACATTGTCTAGTTTGTTGGTGTATAGTTGTTCATAGTATCCTCTTATGTTCTCTTTTATTTCTGTGGCATCAGTGGTAATGTCCCTGTTTTCATTTCTGATTTTATTTGTGTCTTCTCTCTTTTTTCCTTTGTCAATCTAGCTAAGGGTTTGTTGATTTTGTTCATCTTCTCAAAGAATGAACTTTTGGTTTTGTTAATTCTATTTTTTTTTCTCAATTTCATTAATTTCTGCTCTGCTCTTCATTATTATTTTCCTTCTGCTTGCTTTGGAAATAGCTGTTCTTTTGCTGGTTCCTCCAGCTGCATAGTAGGTCATTGATTTTAGCTTTCTTCTTTTTTAATGTAAGCACTGAGAACTGTAAATTTCCTTCTCAGCATTGCCTTTGCTATATCCCAAGTTTCTGATATGTTGTGTTCTCATTTTCATTCATCTCGAGATATGTATTGATTTCCCTTGCAATTTCTTCTTTAACCCACTGATTATTTAAGAGTGTGTTGTTTAATCTCCATATATTTTTAGATTTTCCTCCTTTTCTGCCTGTTGTTGACTTCTAGCTTTAATCCCTTATGATTAGAGAAAGTGCTTTGTATAATTTCAATCTTTAAAAATTTATTGAGATCTGTTTTGTGACCCAGTATATGGTCTATCCTGGAGAGAGAGCCATGAGCACTTGAGAAGAATGTATATCCTGCTATTTTGGGGTGCAATGTTCTATATGTGTCTATTAGGTTTAGTACATTTATCATATTATTCAATCTGTTTTTTTTTTTTTCTTTTTTAAGGATTTATTTATTTATTTACTTTTATCCATTTTTACACCCTCCCCCCCCCCCGTTTTTGCTGTTTCTGTGTCCATTCGCTGGGCAACTCTGTGTCCATTTTCTGCCCTCTCTTCTCATCCTTCTCCTCCTGTCTTCACTGGGATTCAATCCTTGGAATCTCTGATGTAGGAGAGAGGCATCCTGCCCGCGCCACCGGGTGCATCTCATCTTGCCTCTCCCTTGTGTCACTCTCCTATTATGTCATCATCTTGCTGTGTGGCTCGCGGGAACTGGTGGTGCGCCCGCGCACAGGGCCTGGTGGCCCACGCACCTTCTATATATTTTTTAAATTTTTACCAGGAGGTCCCGGGGATCGAACCCAGGTCCCTCCATATGGGAGATGGACGCCAACCAGATATAGCCCCCTGCTATATCTCTTAAGGTTGACCAGAGATACCTAGAGTTACAGTCTTTTCCCATACAGGATGGTCATATAATAAATCAGGCTTAGTTTATCACCAGCATTCTAAAAACCAGATCTAGGGAGGAAAACGAGGTCTGGGGACACATGCATGGTTTCTAATATAGCAAATGTTTAGCCCACCCTGATTATCACAGAATCAGGACAGTGAGAATATTCGCAACAATCTCTGTTTTTTTACTGACTCTCTGCCAGATGTTCTATCCAGTGATGAGAGTGGTATATTGAAGTCTCCAACTATTATTGTAGAGTCATCTATTTATCCCTTCAGTTTTGCCAGAGTTTGCCTTGTGTAATTTGGGTCATCCTGGTTAGGTGCATATACATTTATGATTGTTATTTCTTCCTGGTAAATTGCCCCTTTTATTAAAATATAATGTCCTTCCTTGTCTCTAATAACAGATTTGCTTTTTTAAATATTTTTTATTTTTAAAGAAGCTTTAGATTACGTAAATGTTACATAAAAAATATAGAGGGCTCTGTCTAGAGGAGCCCGCATCAAATCTTCGTGCGTATTTCCGTACTTCTCTCCCACTTCTTAGCAAGCTCTGTTCTTTCCCCCCATTTCTCAATAAATTCTTTTTACTGGCTTAACTAAACTGACATGTTCTTAAATTCTTTTAAGCGACATAGCCAAGAACCTAGAGGAATCCAATACTTTCCTGCCTTCATTTGGTGAGCAGCAGCCAGGAGGTCTAGAGGCCAGTAATCCTCCCCGTCCCCTTCTGGAGACTGGTGAGTTTTAATTAAGGCCTATCTGTGTCCTCTTTTGGCTCTACCACTTTAAAGGGAGTTCCTGGATAGGCTCCCACAGGACATAATAAACTTGGTCTGCCCAGACATCTGACTCCTTCTCTGGAGGTGGTAGGTGTGAGCCTCCACACAGTGTAGATCCAAGGAAATTCTGGGTGGCAGGTGAAACTCTTTGAGACCTGACTGGGCATGTGGTCCAAGTCAAGCAGGAGTGTGCTGGGAGTTTACCAGTCCCTCTCTGTGAGTTCAGAATGGCTTTACCTGTTGTTGTATCATTTCCTTAGACCACTATTTAACTCCTTTTAATTAGAAGTGCCTTTGATCTTCCAACTACTGCTGTCCTCATTTTGGGTCTGTGAGATGCTTTAGAATGCCTTAGAAACTGAAAATGCATTTGTTAGTAAGGCATGAGTCCCACCCTTGGTAGTGCCCTGAGTCTTTGCTCCTTCTCAGCCATGGGAAGGTCCTGAGATTGACTGTGGGGTCCCTGAGGCTGTTTGCTGGCAAGTCACAGGACAATTCATCTCTAGTTTTTTTTAATGGACTTTTAATGTTGGGTTTAACTGTGGAACTCAGGCCCTGGGAGTCACCATGACGTGAACTCTCTCATAGCCATCTGCAAAGTAGGCAAAAGTGTTTAAAGATCCCTAGCCAGTCCCTTTCTTAGCGGAAAAGCCTGGCTTGTGGGTTAAGTTCTGGGAACTGGATCCAGATGCCCCCAAAGACCTCTAAGGATCTGGGGATGCCCAGAAATCTAAAGCTCCCAATACCTGGAATGTAGGGAGAGTGAATAGGGCTCCTGACCTCTCCAGGATGCTGGATCAGTGAGCAATCTGTTCAACCAGGTCTAGTGGTGGGATACCATCCAGACTGATGAATGCTTTTTATCCTCCCCTAGGATAATGGGGAGGATTATCTTCCAGCATTCCAGCAGACTCCCCACTGGGGTGACTTATCAGAAATTGGGACAACCTTCCTACTGATGGTCTAAAAAGAAAGAGGCTAATCTTTTCTTGTCACTCCATGTGGTCACAGTATGGCCAAGAGTGGGCTATGTATGGGACCCTGAATTCCATTTAAACCTGTGTAAGAGAGAAGAGCACAGACAGATCTGAGGGCCAGAGACCACATGGTCATGTCACCTTAAAGGGATGAAGAAATGCACTCCATTTACTAAACTTTTCCCCTATAGAATAAGGAACCTCCACATGTGCCATCAATTAAGATTAAAGGTAAACTTTAGTCCATGCTTGGTGGCAATGCTCCAAAATGTGTTCATCAATTACAATGAATGTTCCACACTAATGAAGGATGTTGCTAATGTGGGAAAATGTGGAGTTGTGGGAGCTGGTATATGGGAATCCCCTGTATTTTTTATGTAACATTTATGTAGTCTAAGTATCTTAAAAAAAAAAAAAAGATTACAATGTTCCTGGCTTTCCTAGCTCTCTGCCTATTTCCTTGTAACAGTCTAATCCTTCCAGTGAAAAAGGCAACCTACAGTTGTATTAGTCAGCCAAAGGGGTGCTGATGCAAAATACCAGAAATTTTTTTGGCTTTTATAAAGGGTATTTATTTGGGGTAGAAGCTTACAGTTACTAGGTCATAAAGCATAAGTTATTTCCCTCACCAAAGTCTATTGCCACGTGTTGGAGCAAGATGGCTCCCGACATCTGCAAGGGTTCAGGCTTCCTGGGTTCCTCTCTTCCTGGGTTCATTTCTCTCCAGGCTCAGCTACTGTACTCACTCCACAAGGCCAACTGTAGACTATCAGGCAAAGTGGCTCATCTCTCCTCCTGGGGCCTCTGCAGTGTCTGATGGAGGCTTCTCTCCTTCCTCACATATCTGCTTCTCTGTGTGCTTACTTCCCAGGGCTCCAATCTCAAAATGCCAAATTCTGTTCTCTGCCATGTCTTTTCTGTCTGAGTTCCTTCCCGTCAAGGGGCGGGCAGTCAACATCCTACTGATGTTACCCAATCAAAGCCCTAGTCATAATTTAATCATGCCTAGAGGAACAGACCAGTTTACAAACACAATCAGTATTTCTTTTTGGAATTCATCAATAATATCAAACTGCCACACAGGGTTTTACCCATTGTGGGAGGTAACTAATGGGATGCAGCCCCAATTTGTGTCTTGTCAAGGACAGGGCTACTCTGGACCCCTTAGCTCCACTTAGCAGGTGCCCAGGGGTTTTCCTGGAGGAATTAAGCTGGAGGGTCCTACATGAAGTTTCTGCCTTGGACAGACCCTGGGAACTTTGCATCTAGGTGATTCTAAAGTCAAATCTTTCCTTAAGATAAGCTAAGTATGTAAAATTCTCTCCTATTCTAATCTGTGCTTGCTTTAACTTTGTTAGTCTGCTCACGCCTAGGAACTCATAAATCAGATTTGGGGTTTGCCTGCTACAAATTGTATAACCATGAAAGGTAACCTAAAAATGAGTCTTTAAGTGTGAATACTATAATGCAATTGAATTTGGTATATAAAGGAAATCACAAGTGGAAATAATTTACCTGCTGAAAAAGCAGAAAAACTTAGCAAAGTTTTTACTAATAAAATTGTGTTAGTTGCTTAGTTAATAAACAAAAGTACCCAATTCATTTTTAAAGTGAAAATTTACTGGAAACTGTAACTAAGAGTTAATATCATTATATAGAAGCCTTATATTATGAAAAGGCAGAAGGAAAATATCCGAAATTGCTATAACTGGGTAGATTTAGCCTAGAAACTATTGTAATGGTAATCTTAGACTAATTTACTTTTGTTTATGGCTACTTCAGGTCTAGTTTGTGCTTGCTATAGTAATGGTAATTATAAACTAAACTTACCTTTGATTATGGTTATTTTGTGACTAACTTCATGTCTTCCTTAGACTTCAGCTATTGTGATGGAATTATAAACTGAGTTTGCCTTTGTTTATGGCTACTCCAAGTCTAGCCTCACCCCTTGCCTTTGCTTATGGTTATTTCATGACAACTTCTGACCCCTATGGCTTAGGGGAAAGCAAACTTGAGACACCCCTTATGCCAATAACCCCACGTTCTCTCAAGACACCAAATGTGGACTAAATTGCTGCCTAGTGGAATTCTCAAGCCTTGGGGTTGAATGTCCACTCTTCAGTCCAGAGGCCACCAGAATCCTGTTATTTCCAAGGACTGGGGAGTGGGGGAGGCCTCCCACCTTGAGTGATGAGGTTCCTAAAAGCAGCAATTCATAAGCGAAACAAGTTTCCCTGAGGCTTCAATGACCTCAGTGAGTATATACTGGAGTTAATATTTTTCATCCAAGGTCTGCCAAAAACAAAATGAGAAATAAGCAAAGTTCTGAAGTAAAGGAAAATTGTATTTTAAAGCATTGGGAACAATATGGTTATAAAACAATAATTAAAGAATGAAATTCTTGGGCAAAATTGCATCATCACAATGCAGATTAATTAGAAATAACCTTCAAAGAGAACTTTTAAGAGTTATCTTACAGTTAAACTTATTTTGGAAGAGAATGAAAGTTTTAAGTAACTTTAGTGAGTTGTGTTTTTGTGTCTAATTCTCCATTTGTGTCTGCCAATTTTCTCAGTGTATATCTTCATACATTGGGATGGTAATATCAAATTAACAAACAAAAATTCTTAAAAAGGCTCTTTTCAAATTGTTAAAAATTAAATATGTGCTTATATATGTGAATGAATATTCTTGGAGCCCAAATTAGGCTAAGAAGGATGGAAAGGTCATATAGAAATTTGAATATAGAAACTGTTGGGAAAGGGAAAAAGGTTTTCCTGGGCTTGTTGACCTTCCCAGCCCCCAGGCAGCAAGATGGCTGCCAACATCTGCCAAGGGTTCAGGCTTCCTGGGTTCCTCTCTTCCTGGGGCTCATTTCTCTCTGGGCTCAGCTGCTCTGCTCTCTCCACAAGGCCAGCTGTAGACTATCTGGTGAATGGTTCTGTCTCTCTCTCTGGGGCTTCTGCTGTGTTTAAGAAGCCATCTCTATTCCTCTGTGTTCTTCTCCTGTGGACTTACTTCCAGGGCTCCAATATCAAAACTCCAACCTTCCTTCTCTGTGGTGTGGTTCTTCTGTGAGTCTCCGTCCCCTTGGTCCTACTGACATGACCAAATCAAAGCCTTAATCATTATTTAATCAAGTAAAAGCAAAACTTCTGAATCCAATACACTCTAATATGCTTGGAGGGACAGACAGTTTACAAACATAATCCAATATCTGTTTTTGAAATTTATAAACAATATCAAACTTGTACACTTACCTATAATCTTCCTTCCTACACTCTCCTGCAATCCTCTCTGTCCTGTTTTTCTCTTTAAACCTGAAGAACTCCCTTTAGTATTTCTCAAAGGGTATGTTTCTTGTTGACAAATTCTCTTAATTTCTTTTTATCTGTGAATATTTTGAACTGTCCCTCATTTTTGAATGCCAGCTTTGCTGGATACAGAATTCTTGGTTGGCATTTTTTCTTTTAGCACTTTAACTATGTCATACCACTGCCATCTTGCCTCCATGGCTTCAGATATGAAATCAGCATTTAATCTTATTGAGCTTCCCTTGTATGTGATGTATCTCTTTTGTCTTGCTGCTTTCAGTATTCTCTTTGTCTTGAGCATTGAACAACTTGATAAGTATATGTCTTGGGGTAGCCCTGTTAGGATTTATACTGTCTGGAGTGTGCTGCACTTCCTGGACATGCATGTCCATGTTCCACAAAAGAGTTTGGAAATTTTTAGCTATTATTTCCTCCAACACTACTTTTGCTTCTTTCCCTTCTCTTCTCTCTCTGGGATGCCTATGATGCATATGTTTGTGTGTTTCATGTTTGTTGTAATTCAGTGTGGAGGTAGACGATGCCGGGAATGATCCAAAGAAAGATTGGGATCAGGGGACCTCATTCCATGTAGAATGCAGGCAAGTTTATTTAGGCTGAAGCTGCTTTTTATACTACAAAGCTGCTAACAAAAGTAGGGCATCCTTTGCTAGTTCCTCTGTGTGGCACATGAGAGAGCTGCTTGTTCCTGTATTTCTAGATAATTTTTCTTAGGAATTTATACAATAACTTCTTAGTGGTGGGTTCATTCCACTCTGCTTCCTCCCATTGATGTCTGCAGTGTGCAGAGTCCTTGGAGACATTTACTAATGTTTCTTTTCCAGCAAGCATGCTTTTTAAATGCTTAACCCTTTATGCTCTGGCTCTCAGCATCTTCTCCAACAATTCCCCCTTTTTTGTTTTTTGTCCAGGGTGACTGTGCCTGTCTTAGGTTGCCCTCCTCTGAAGGTCTTACCCATCACTGGCCACCAGCCAAGCTCTTGAGAGTTAAGGGTTTTAAGCAGAATCAAGGCCCTTTCAGCCCTATTAATGTGGGACAGAAGGGCTTTGCGAATGTCTCCTAATACAGTTAAGAATAGCAGAGCACCAATGATCACCACACCAAAGTTAGCAAGTACAGAAGTTGATTTCCACCAATGTAAGGGGTTTATTTTATTTAATTGATCTGTCACTGATTGCCAAAATTCGGTACCTGGAAGTATAGTAAGTTGATTCTGAGACATGCTCAAAATCCTTTTTTGCAAATCCGTAATTTCTATAGATAAATTTGTGTGGTGACCTATTAAATGATTTCTAATTTTTTCCCATTTATGGTGGGAATCATTGTATGAGAGAGGAGTGATACAAAGAGCACTTTCATTCCAATCACACTTCAATCCTTGTTTTAAATTTAGATTATATACCTAATCTCCTATTTGTGTAACAGCCGTCTCTAAGTCATTAAACCTATTATTAATTTGCTCATCAATATATGCCTGACTATGCCATAACTCACTAGCATTATGATGCCAATTTCTAACATATTGTCGTGTTTGGATAGTCTCGTGTAGGACAGTTTTTGCCACAGCAGCAGTTGTAATAATACCTATAAGCTCTAATACAGCAGCTATAATTAATCCAATTAAACATTTGGTTCTTTTTAAATAATGATTTAGAAAATGCTAAAGAATTTGGCTCTCAGGGGAGAACTGCCAGCAGCGATTCATGCAACCTGGAAGCCATATTCCACGACGCCGTCGCCCCATTAGAACCGCAGTAGAACTCTCCTGTAAAACAGATTCTGATACACAAGTGTAAAGGGAGCAATTGCTGCAGAAAAACCATGTTTGATAAATGTTCACTGTTCCTACTATAAAAACAATGGGATCCCATACACATACTTTAAGAAAATTAAGTGGATTTTCTTTTTAAACTGGTAATATTAGTTTTACTGCCTTGCCATTCAAAAATTGGGTTAGTTCCCAAAAATAATTTCCACAAATAATTTTTAGTTTTGTTAAGTTTAGTGTCCCAATGTTGTGGGATAAATCTTCCCTGATGAATCCAATTTAGTGATGTATTTATACTTATGATGTCCCCAAAATTCCAAAAATAATGATAGCTTTTATTAGTTGTTTTTGTTGACTTACTAATTTTTCAACTTATGGTTGTGTTTACATTAGGTTTCGGTATCCCTATAAGGGCCCTATTCTTTACAATTCTATAGGAATTATTAAAGAGCACAACCTCATATGAAACATGGCATGTATGCCATTTATCACTTTGTACTATGATTTTGGGACTGTATACATGGATCGATGGATTCTATGCACATAGGTCATTCAAGAAAAGGCAAGGTTAAATTTTCAATAAATTTCCCTTCCTCCTCAGGTTTTAGAGGAAGGCAAGAATCAATGGCCCCAGGAAAATGAAAAGACTAATTAATATAAACAGGGTAGGATTTGTCTCCCCAAGTCAACAATTCTAAAAGAGGTGAATTAGTAATATAAGCCCAATATGTATAATTATGTGAAGGTACATTACTTACTGCTGTGGTTGTCAAGGTAAGCATAGCAAAGAATAACTGTGTTAGAGTGACATTTTGCATTTTAGAAGTTACCATCTTTTCTGCTTCTTGTGTCAGCTTCTTCGGCTTGTTTATGTCTAGGTTTCAGACATCTGGACAGGACCCAAAGCTGGTCTTTATCTGTAATTATAAGAGCAAAACCTCGGCCCTATATCCTAACTTAGCTTCTGCCTTCTCCCATTTATTATTATCTTTATGCTTTCAATAAATTAGTTGTCCAATATTTGTTTCTGTATTATTGCCTGATTTTTGCCAGAAATGCTCTGCTGCTGATGTATATAATTCTGACCTTTGGCTTAAAAAATTTATTGTAAATAATGCTTGATATAATTGTTCTCGCACCTCACCATTTTCCCCTTTTTCTTTTTTTTCTTTTTATTAGACATAAGTTTATCTGTTTTTGCCTGTTCATTAGTTCTTTCATATACATTTTCATTAAAATCATCATTAGCTTGTTCTGCTATAGTTTTAGCAATAACAGTATCCATTTTAATATCTTCATTTTCATCTGACTGTAATGGTTCAAGAGCAACAGAAATAAGACTATACAAAGACCATACTTGAAGAGGAACTGTTTCCCCTTTTTGATAATTTCACCGCAATGATTTCATTACTAGTTTCCATTGTTTCAAATTTAACACATTCTGCCCTTGCAGCTGAAACCAATAACAATGTTTATGTATAAGAGAGAAGAGTTCTAGTAACTCCTGGGTCGTCACAGATACCCCTGTACTCTTTAACAGGATTTTCAAAACTTCAGAATATTCCTCTAATCGAGTCAACTGATTTCCCATTACCCTGACGATCAAGATTATTTGACTCACGACATAGGATTCAACGACCGTCCGACCCAGCAACAACAGTCCTTGCTTCCATGGCACTGATCCAGAGAAAAAGATGATGAGAAAAGACTAGTTGTGCCCCATGTTGGGCGCCATCTATTGTAATTCAACATGGAGGTAGACGATGCCGGGAATGATCCAAAGAAAGATTGGGATCAGGGGACCTCACTCCATGTAGAATGCAGGCAAGTTATTTAGGCTGAAGCTCTTATACTACAAAGCTGATAACAAAAGTAGGCCATCCTTTGTTAGTTCCTCTGTGTGGCACATGAGAGAGCTGCTGGTTCCTGTATTTCTAGATAATTTTTCTTAGGAATTTATACAATAACTTCTTAGTGGTGGGTTCATTCCACTCTGCTTCCTCCCATTGATGTCTGCAGTGTGCAGAGTCCTTGGAGACATTTACTAATGTTTCTTTTCCAGCAAGCATGCTTTTAAAATGCTTAACCCTTTATGCTCTGGCTCTCAGCATCTTCTCCAACACATGTTTTCATTCAATTCCCTGAGTTCCTGCTGGATGTTTTCTATCTTTTTATCTATCTGTTCTTCTATCTGTGTGATTTCAGATGTTCTATCTTTGACATCACCAATTCTTTCCTCTGCCTGTTCAAATCTGCTGTTATCCGCTTATGGTGTATTTTTGATTTCTTGCATTGTGCCATTCATCGTCATCAGATCCATTATCTTTTTATGTATGTTTATGATTTCTTCAGTAAATTTCCCCAGTGTTTTCTTAATATCCTTTATCTCTTCCTTTATTTCATTAGGTTGATTCATGATATTTGTTTGGACATCCTTGATTAGTTGTCCCATGTGCTTTATCTCCTCCTGTTTTTTAGTTTGTTCATTATGCTGAGTCATGTCTTCCTGTTTCTTAATATGGCTTGTAGTTTTTGGTTGGTGTCTAGGCATCTATTTATTTTGATGGGCTTATTTGGATGGTTAGCTTCTCTTTCTACTCTAGGGTTTTATTTTATTTTTGTGGTAAGATTCCTTTTTGATACTTGGTTCCACTTATTCTATATCCTTGTAGTTATCTGTGTTCCCTTGAAAAAGTATTAAGACCATAGTAAAGGAAATAGGGAAGAGAATAATAATAATAATAAAATAGAAAAGGAACCAAACAAGAGCCAACAAAATAAATAAGTAATAAGAGCTTAAAAAATAATAAAAAATACAAAGGAGTAGGAATAAAAAAGTTGGAATAAAAAAATGAAACAAGAAAAAATAGAAAAAATAGAATAAAATAAAAGGCTGGAAAGGTGAGAAGAGAAGAAGAAAAGAAAATGAGGGGGAAAAAGACAAAATGAAGACCAAACAAGAAAAGGTAGAATGAAAGAAAAGTAATAGAAAAGGGGAAAATGAAAGAAAGAAAAGAAACAAAGAAACTAACTAGAAAAAATTAGGAAAATTAAAAAAAAAAAGGAAACAAAGAGAAAAGTCAACAGCAACAACAACAACAACAACAAACCAGGAAAAAGAGACTTTCCTTTTAGGCCCCTAGAACTGTCATGCTGCCAGTGCTCATCTGTCAATCACCCTGCAGCCTGCCCTTCACAAGTGAGGTACGTAGTTTTAGTGAATAAATTAAAGAATAAAAAATGATAAAAATAAGAATAACAGATCGAAAAACCTAAAACAAAACAAAAAAAATCTCAATCTATACATCCCCTATCATAAGATGCCAGCTGGCTGTCTGACAATCAGTGGGTCACTCTCTAGATTATTTCTCTTAGGAGGTACCGGGAATTGAACTTTGTATATGTGAGGCAGGTGTTCTTAAATGGATCTACACCTACTCCACAGGTTAAGTAGATTTCTGAAGGCTTATCTGTTTCTCCCTGCCCCCTTTCCATAAGGCATGTTGGGTTTCTGTTTGCCTGATATCTCTCCTGGCTTCCTTCTCTCCTAAGCTGGTTATGCTCCTGTCTCTGCCTACCTCCTCACTGACCTAGTTCTCTCTCCGAGGGTGGCTGGGTGTGACAGCCTGCCTGATCAGATCCCCCCTCCCCTCTCCCTGGGGCCACTTCATTGCTGGCTGGGGTCTTTTTTGAGATTCAAAGGGGGCTCAGCTGGCCAAACTCACTGAAGAGAAACCAATCTCCACCCTCTGCCAGACCCCTCTTCCTCCCAGGGAAACATTCTTTCCCACTCAGTTGGCTGCAGTGAGCCAGGGATTTTACTGAGGCTATTTGCCTTGAGGGTGGTGTCTATGTGCCATTCACAGTACAGAGGTGAGTAACTCATAGTTTTTGTTTGGACTCTTTGTCTCTTTGTCTCTCTCCCTCCTGGATGATGCACAGCACTCTCCTGGTCTGCAGATCCCCAAAGCAGCTTCCTCGGATAGCTTTTTGCCCTTCCTCCCTTGTTTCTGTGAGTGCTGCCTATATATTTCAATGCCATCTTCCTAGAAGTCCAACAGCTTTGCTTTTAAAGTCTGTTTCATCTGATATAAGTATAGATACTCTGGCTTTTTATTGGTTACTGCATACGTGGAATATCTATTTCCAGCCTTTCACTTTCAATCTATTTGTATCCTTGGGTCAAAGGTGCGTCTCTTGTAGGCAGCATATAGATGGCCCATATTTTCCTATCCATTCTGCCAGTTTGTGTCATTTGATTGGGGAGTTTCATCCATTAACATTCAATGTTATTACTATAGAGGCAGTTCTTCACCCATTTTAACCTTTGAGTTTTATCTGTCATATATTTTCACCCCTCTCTTTACACTTTTAGTTACTTTTCCTGATATAATCTTCATTTCTGGACTCTCTTCCAAGCCTCTCTCTCCTGTCTTTTCTTTTCAGGTCATAATGCTCCCTTTAGTATTTCCTGCAAAGCTGGTCTCTTGGTTACAAACTCTCTCAGCTTCTGTTTATCTGTGAATATTCTAAACATGCCCTCATTTTGAAAAACAATCTTGCTGGATAAAAGATTCTTAGCTGATAGTTTTCCCCTTGCAGTGTGTTAAATAGATCATACCACTACCTTCTGGCCTCCATGGTTTCTGAGGGGAAATCAGCACTTAATCTTATTGGGCATTCCTTGTGTATGTGATGAATCACTTTTATCTTGCTGCTTTCAGAATCCTTTATCTTTGGCACTTGACATTCTGATTAGTGTGTATCTCAGAGTAGGTCTATTTGAATTTATTTGGGTGGGAGTACATTGTGCTTCTTGGACATGGGTATCTATGCCTTTCAGTAGGGTTGGAGAATTCTCTACCATTATATCCTTGGATATTCCTTCTGCCCCTTTTCTCTTCTCTTCTCCTTCTGGGACATCCATGACACATATGTTTACATGTTTATTGCCATCATTTAGTTCCCTGAGACACTGTTCAATTTTTTCCATTCTTTTCTTTATTCATTTGTATGTTCATTTTTGGAGACTCTTTCTTTGAACTCACTGATCCTTTCTTCTGCATCCTCAAATCTGTTGTTATATGCCTCCAGTATATTTTTTATTTCATTTATTGCACTTTTCATTCCCATAAGGTCTGCTATTTTTCTATGTGTGCTCTCAAATTCTTCTTTGTGCTCCCCCAGTGTCTTCTTAATATCCTAATGTCTTTAGCCATCTCATTGAATTTATTAAGAACATTTGTTTGAACATCTATGATTAACTGTCTCAACTATTTTATTTCATCTGGAGGCTTAGTTTGTTCCTTTGGACCATATCTTCCTGTTTCTTGGTAAGTTTGTAATTTTTTGTTGGTGACTCAGCTTCTGATTTCCTAAATGTATTTATTCTGGGCTCAGTTTCTCTCTTTAGTCTAGGGTGCTCTATTTGATTGACTCTGTGCTACAGCCCCTTTTTGATATTTGGTTCAGTTTAATTTGGAACTTTATAGTGGCTTGTGTTTAGCCAACCTGAAATTTTTCATCTCTTTTTCATCTGTTTCTTCCTCTTGTGTTTAGCCAACCTGAAATTTTTCATCTCTTTTCATCTGTTTCTTCCTCTTTCTCCTTTATTGGTTTCAGAGTAGGAGTGGAATATGTGGTTGGTGCTGTAAGCCATGGAGGCTGAGCTACCTGTGTTGCCCCAGGAACCAATGAAGCTTTCCCCACATTCCTACCCTGCCAGAATTAGGGACGGATCCTCAGCTGTGTGCAGTAATCCAAACTATACAGGCCAAGACCATCTGTAGTTGCCCAGAAAGATGGATGAAGGCCCATGCCCCTTTCTCCCCTGCCTGAGGCAAGGATATTGCTGCATGTACAGGCAGCAAAATAAGCTGTGCAGGTCAAAAGTGACCACAGTTTCCCAAGTAGGCTGATGAAGCACTAGCACCCTTCCTCCTCTTCCAGGGGCAGGGATGGAGCCACAGGTGTGTGCAACTGTCTTGTCTGAGCAGGAAGAATGCAGCTGCAGTAGCCCAGAGAGACTGAAGGAGGGAGCACTGTCCCTCCTGTCCTGTCAGGGGTAGGGATGGAGCCAAGAAGTACCCACAAATTTAGTCTGTGCAGGCTGAAAGGGCCTGCAATTGCCCAGAGAGGCTGAGGAAACACTGCACCCATCCTATCCTATCAAGGGTGGGAATGGAGCCACAGATGTCCAAAATTCCAAGCTGTGCAGGCCAAAGTCACCTGTAGTTGCCTGGGGAGGATTAGGAAACACTGCTCCCCCCTCCTATTGGGGATGAGGATGGAGCCACAGGTGTCCAAAATTCCAGTCTGTGAGGGCTGAAGACACCTGCAGTTGATTGGAGGAGGCTGGGGAAATACTGCCTCCCCATCCTATGGGGGGGGGCAAGGATGGAGCCACAGGTGTCCAACAATCTCATCTGTGTCTGCAGTTGCTTGGAGAGACTGGGGAAGCACCATACCCTCTCCTGTCCTATAGGGGGCGGGAATTTACCCACATAAGTACCCAAAAATCTACCCAAGCAGGCTGAAAGTGACTACAATTACCCAGAAAGGCTGATGCAGTTCCCCCCAGCTTCCTCCCTGCTGGAAGTGGGTCTAGAGTCTAGACTAGGGCAACAATCTGACTTGGGTGGAAAGAAGCTGGTCCCTACCATCACTGTGATTTTCAATCAGCCCTACTTTCCCTCATGCTAGGGAAATGGAGGCTACTGGTCTCTTTCCAACTTGGACTTTAGCTGTTCTTAGGATTGAACTTTAGCCAGCCAAACTGACTAATCAGTAGCTGAAGTCAATGCCTGACTGTCTTTTCCTCTTCCATTTTTTGGGAAAGGGAGCTTCCAACTTAAGCGAAGGAATAGCTCCCAAGGTGATTTGTGCAGCCAGTGGTGGATGGGCACTGGAGTACTCTACTCATGAATCTTCACTGCAGATGGGCAGTCCCCTACTTCCATTCTTCCAAGGATGTTGCAGGATGCTCTTCTGGTCTTCTGGGCTCCCCAAACAGGTGATTTAGATAGCTCTGGCTGATTACTAACTGCACTGTAGGATGAACTGACTCTCGGAGCTCCTTACTCTGCTGCCATCTTGCTCCTCCTTCCCCAAATTCCCTTAGTTTTTATCTAATGTTCTTTTTCTGTTCCAGGATCCCACCCAGGAAACCACATTACATTTATCTTTCATGTCTCCTTGGGCTCTTGGCTGTAACAGTTTCCCAGGCTTCTCTTGTTTTTGATAATCTTGACAGGACAGGTATTTTGTGGAATTTCCCTCAGTTGGAATTTGTCTGGTGTTTCCTCATGATTAGACTGGAATTTTTTTTTTCATTTGTTTGTTTTGGTTTATTTTTCAAGACCACAGTGGTAACTTGTCATTTTTATCACATCATATCAAGAGAACATACTATCAACATGACTTACACTCATGATGTTAACATTGACCACTTGGCCAAGGTAGTACTTATTAGGTTTCTCTACTGTAACTCTCCTAGCTCTCCTTTTCCAGACTGTACTCATTGGAAGGAAGATACTCTACTTAGCCCACACATTACAAGTGGGGAGTTAATCTCCACCTCTTGGAGGGTGGAGTACCTTCAAATATTATTTGGGCTTTAATTGGTTTTAATTTTAAATATATATATTTAAAAAGTTTTAGGTTTAGCTCTGTAAATATAGGTTCAAAAATGAGGATAAGAATTATTTCCTACAACTATTTCTTTAAATTAATTGGAAACCTTTTTGCATAGTACCAAACCTTAGCTAAGTTGAAAAGATGCAATTTTGGTATCTGAAGGCATTGATTTGAAAGGAGAAAGTTTTCAACAATAAATTTACATATACTGTGAATGCTGATCACATTTTCCTCATGGTAACCTATGCAAATTTCCAAATGTATTGTCTCAAGAGAATAACTTCATGCAGAAAATATTTTTTTTCTCTTTTCTGTGGTAGAGTTGCGGGTTGTAAATCTTCATTATTCCACATGGAAGAAATTAACTTTTCACTGTTGATATATATTCTGGGTTTTGTATGGAACAGAAGTCTCAGGTAGAAAATTGATTTTGCTCTTCAACTTGCAGAACTTTTGATATCCATCATAATTCCTGTCATATCCTGTGGATATTACTTTGACCATTTCAGCCAGGAATCCTGATGTA
This sequence comes from Tolypeutes matacus, assembly GCA_026826555.1. NCBI lineage: Eukaryota > Metazoa > Chordata > Mammalia > Cingulata > Chlamyphoridae > Tolypeutes > Tolypeutes matacus. The sequence continues at coordinate 4,898,824 of JAKSZT010054561.1, read as the reverse complement.
ATCAGTCCTGTCTTCAGGGAGTTCTTTGAATCAAAACCATTAGAAGTCTCTAAATGAAATCTGCCTGCTGGAGGCTCTTACTGGGTTGTGCTCACAAATGAGTTTCCATTAGCAATTAGATCTTTCTTTTTTGTATTTGAGAAACCAGTACTTGTCATACTAGGACACTGTGAAGAAGTTTGGAGCTTATCTGTGGAATAAAGGGAAGCAAAAAATGCAGAAAATGCAGAAAATGCAGACCTTACTGTAGCAATAAAGGCTATTTAACATTGACCTTTTTTTATTTAATGGGGATGTCATTGAATTTTCCACCTATAGCTTTAAACAGAAAATTACTCTATCAATTCTTTTTCTGCTAAAGTAAAACTTAATAAATGCTGTTATCTGCCTTATATAATACTTGACCTGTTTCCAGATGAAGAGTTTAGCATTTTCTATTCTATGTATTTTTTGGGGGGGGGGTAGGCAAAGAAGTAAAAAGTTAATTAAGAAACAAGAAAATGAGAAAACTACATAATCCGAAGCAAGGACTGCAGGCGTGACTGGAGCATGAGAGTGAGAAAAGCCAGGTGCCTTCAGAGGCTGCATCTTCCCAAAGTTGATGGGAAATAACCTTCTTCCTTGAGTTTTTTTTTATGCTTTTGGTTCTTAAGTTGCATAAAAGAATTTAAGGACATGTCATAGAGCAGGCAAGGGAGAACAGAGTTTATTAAGAAACAAGAAAATGAGAAAAGTATACAATCTGAGGCGTGGACTGTGGGTGTGCTGCAGGGTGAGTCACTGTATCTTGTTTTTGAGTTTGATTTCTCTCTCTCTTTCTCTCTTTTTTCTGTCTATCATCTTTTTCATCTATATATCTAGCATCTATATATAAAATGAGGATGATAAAGAGAAGCCCAGGTAGATGCTGTGCATACAAGAGGTTTGTGTGACAGCTGAGAAATCCAGAGTTTAGGAAATCCCCAATTGGATAAGAGGGCTGCTGACAAATATGCCCAACCTTTGGCCTAGAGAGAGCCACCACATTTATTGTCCTAGTCAGGAAACAAATATGCCCTCTACCTAAAGGGAGACACTACCTCTGTCTTCCAGGGTGGTTTGCTTTGTAAACATTCCTGAAAATAGTCCAGAGCAAAGTTGTCAATGCTTTTTTGCTGATAAGAGAGGCAGAAACATAGGAGATATATGGAGAATGTCTCCTAACACATGATTCTACATATCTTATAATATGTATTATCAATCTCTATCTCTATCTATCATCATCTAACTACCTATTACTCTCTATTATCTATAAATCTACCTATTACCATTTATTGATTATCTATCTTCTATCATCTCCTATGAATGTAAATGGTTGGGGATTTCAAAGGATAAAGTACTTACCAGAACTGCCAGAAGACCCATGTGCCTGGAGTATGGAGGGTGAAGAGGGGAGTGAGCCTGAATAAGGCTGGGAAGGTCAGGGACCAGCCCTGAAGGACCGAGTCTACTGCATTAAGGACCTGGAATTTTATTCTGAGGACACCAGGGAATTACCAAAAGTTTTTAGGCAGGAGTTATAACATCAGGGTTGTGTTTGAGATGGTCACAAGGTCTCTGTATGGACCATGATTGCAGAAGTACAAGATTAGATGCAGGGAGTTCTGTGTTGAGTGAGATGATAATGAGTTGATATAGAATTCCTATAGGATAGAGGAAATTGGCTGGTTTTGAAATATATAAGAGGCAAAATTAATAAAACATGCTGACCAATTGGATGGGGAGATAGAGATATTAAGGAGTGCTCTTGTATCTTGCTTGAGCACTGAGTAGATAAGTGGTAGGCCCATATTGAGAGAGAAAACAGTGAAGAAGGGGTAGATTAAGTATTGACAAATCATTGCTACTCAGTATCTATCACAATTATGTTTGAGAAAAATGTTATATTTTGAGCTTTGCCTCAAGGGTATGTAGTCTACCCATTCCTCTTTATTCTCTAGATTCTATTCCCGTATTGAGCTATGCATCTGAAACATCTTAGTCCTCCAAAGAATCACTTTATGAACTGCTCTCTGGTGTGATGCTGTCATTTTATACAGGGAGATATTATAAAAGGGAACCAACAACATTTTCTATGAGACCCAGGGCCTTCTCTACAAGAACATATGGGAGAAATTATTTTGTGATATTGGCATAGGATTAATAAACCTTATGAGTAACTGGTGTGTTCTTAATTTAGAGACAACAAACCATGAAACAGATTGAGGTTTTCTCCTTGTACGCTTGGCTATTAGAAAGGTTGGAATCGATTTTGTTGCCCACTTCTAACCATTATATAGGGCTTTGTGGTGTATTAACCTCACTCTTACTTGCCTATTCTTTTTACCTTTATTTGTTTTCTTTTGTTGAATTGAATGTATTTTTGGTCAGCTGCCTTAAGTCTTTTCTGGAACAAGTTGGTGTATAAATAAATAAAAACAAATGTAAAACTAAGCTACTAGTGACTTTGGCCAAATTACTTTAATTTACTCAGCTTTGGTTCTTCATCTGGAAAATGAGAGGCTTGAACCACATAAGGTCTTGAGATTTTACTTTTAAACTCTCTGTCCCTGTTTCTGAGTATTGTTCAAGTCATCATAAACCCTATTTCAAATTCCTAAAACTGAGTAAACATCACTCGCACTCTCTTCGTGGTTGGCACTGTTGGTTATCCAGAGTTATGGTAACTATGGTAGTAAAGCTACCAATTTTTCTACTGGCAACTTTTAATAATGCTATTTTATTTTTAAAAAAAGTTATGCAGAGTGTTCTGTGTGAAGTGAGAACTAAGCTGCGGAAATCTACTTGTGCCCCTTCAGTGAGCATGGGTCCACTCACCTGCGTGGTAGAGACATTTCAAAGGAACTTTTCTTTGAAAGAGATAAGCCAAGAAGCTAAAAATACAGACAGATAGAAAATAGTCTTTTAATGAAAACCCAAGCTGCTGAGAAAGAATCTAAAAATGATTTCTTTTTGGGTTATTCTTTATTTCCCCTGGCTGGTGTGAGTAAAATTGGTAGAGAATATTATTGGGTGGATTTTCATTTAATGATTTTGTTAGAAAGTCCAGATATAAATTAAACTTCATTTAGTGCCTGCTTTAGTTTTGGGAATTTTACTATGAGGTTCCGCAAGAGCTCTACTGTCACCAGCACAGTGAGGACCTGCCAGCCAGGTGGCAGCTTCCTCTAAGGAACTGTCAGCTTCTGTAGAGCTTTCACACACCTTAGCCAGGGAATGTAGGGATGCTTTCGGATTGTCCTTGGTGATGTATCTTGGTAGTGTCTCCTAGACATCAACCTGGAAGAAGCACAAAGAGAGGACAGAGTCCTCATAACAATTCAGTAAGTAATCAAACCCAGCAGCCCTCTTCAGAAAGTACTGTAACAGCAGTTTTAAATATTGGGAATTCTCTTTTGTATTAATGCCTCTTTCAGAGAACTCAGGTTTTAAAAAGGTGACTATTTTTCCTCTACAATAGAAGAACTACATGCCCATTGTGGGAAACATAGAAAATGTATTATGAAGAAAATAATACTTGTCCATAATCATATCATTTAGAGATAATCAGACAATTGCTATTAAAATTTTAGTTTATTTCCTTCTAGGATTTTACTATGCATTTTACATTATTGTATTATATCATAAAATATAATTTAATATTCTACTAGTTAAAACTTAGCTTTATATCCTAAGCTTGTTTCTCTGACATTTGCAAACCTTAAAACTTGGTTTCTAGAAAGCAGGGTTGAATTAATCAAAACAGAAGTCCTTCTGCTGTCGGTAAAGAAACTCAGCATGACCTCTTTTGTACATAATGGAAGTTAAAGCACAGGGGTGAAGTAATTTTATTGCGTCTTACATCCATATTAATTATTTATGCTACAGGAAGAATTTCAATCAAAGATATTTGCATGATTAGATTTGTGTTTCAAAAAGATCACCCTGGCAGGGATGTAGAGCCCTGCAAGACTGGACAGGAAGACCAGTTTTGGTGTAAAAACATAAGTGGGAAAGGATGAGAATCTGAGAAAACTAACCGAAGGTAGGACAGAGAGAAGAGAGGCATGCAAGTGAAAATGTCTGCTAGGCTGTTGGAATACTGACCTGAAACTGGGTAGGAGAAAGAAAGAAGGAGGGAGGGAGGGGAAAAGAGAAGGAGGTGTCTGGGCTGGAGTGGTTGACTTGGGGTGGATCATCATTTAGAAGGCAATTGCTACCACAGAAATAGATTAACTTACATAGGGCGAGCATGCCGAGTGAGCCAGTGAGCGAGGAGGGTCTCAGGTGGAGCCCTTCTCTGGCTCTCATGAACTTCTCTTTCTAAGTTGGTCTCTTGGTCAATCTGTGACATCATACAAGGCCTCATTCCTTCACTGAAATGGCTTTTCCCTCCAAATGGAAACGTTTCTGTCTTGATCTTACTGGACCTTGCCACAGTATTTGCCATTACTATCCACTTTCTCTGCCTTACTGAAACTCCCTCCTCTTAGGCCTTATGACTCTACCTTCTTTCTTGCTTTTGTGAATGTTCCTTTATTGTCCCATCCTCTAGACATAGATTAGCAGATTCACACTGATCCCAACAGACAAATGGATCCTCAGCTCCTTAGTAATCTCCTCTCTTGACACTTGTCTGACCTGAGAGCATCTCTCTGTGCCATTTACATCTGGTTTCTCTTGTTCCCTGGATGCCAGCTGAATTAAGGAAAGAGGTTGGCACCCCAGGCAGTGTGGCACCACTTCAAAGTTATACTTAAGGATTTGTTCAACATCTATTTAGTAGGGGCAGAGTGAAATGACTTTCCTACTAATACAAATGTAGTATATCTCTGTATTTTAAAAATCGATTTATGATTTGACCCTTTCTTTTTCCTTTTTAAACTCCCTTAAAAATGCACCTGCTCAGTGCATTAGTGAGCAATGTAGAATTTAATAAAAATTCCATAGAAAAGAATGAGGAGGGGGTTCCATCTGAGAATACATAGCATTTCCAGAAATGCTGGAGATCCCACTTCTCAGCAGTCTCTTTTCTGGACACCACAGCCTTGCAGCCTTATGTCTTTTCTCTCCACCCTCCCTCTCTCCACCTCTCCACCCCCAAACTTGGCATTTTTGATTTACTTTTCCTGAATCCTCCCCTGCCCCATCTTTGCTACTCTTTTTATTCAGAGCAATTTACCTCTTTCTGGCTTCCATCTCCAAGCTTTTATACCTCCACAAACTATTTAATACTGCCTTCAAATAGTTGATAGCTATTAAAAGAAGGATGAAGATTTTCTTTGTTCTCAGATAAAAAATGATCCACCTGTTACTAAAATCCATCCTCCTGTGAAGGCCCCAGGAGATTATATTTAACAAATACTATTTGACCGTTGATATTCAAATTCAAACATATGCTCTAAGTGGAAAGTGTTTACATTTTGCCAGTTGCCTATGGAATTATGTCCCATTTTTTCCCCTGTGGATAGTTTAGCACTTAGAACCAGTTGTGTTGTACACGATCTGCTCTTCAGTCTGACTCTACTGCAATCCTTTCTCACTGTAACAGAGAAAGAAGGTGTGGCTGTTGCCCGAAGTGGGAGATGTGGAGAGCAAAATTTTCTATACCTAGAGGCTAAAGATTGGTTTGAATTATGGGCAGCCAAATAGCATATAGAGCTTTGTGTTTTTACAGACAAGCAGTCTTCCCTAGGTGAGCAGAGGCGCTCCTCAATCCTGTCAATCTGGGAATTTGTAAAATTTCGCTTGTGCTATTTGAGTAAAGCCCATTTTACATTTAACCTCATAATTTAGCAGTTGATATATTTTTAATTAGGCCTTAGACTATTTGGGAGTGGACATGTATACAGCTTTTATAGACAGATCTCAAAGCAGCCTCTGTACCAGGACATGAACCCTTGCAGACAAGGTTTGCCACCTTCTGTCTGAGATGCTACAATCTCTGTTACCCTCAGGTGAACTTTGAAAACTGCCACACGATTTCAATAATTCCAAAACCACATAAAGCGGCTTCACTATGTGAAAAGACCTATCTCCATTTGAGCCAGGCCCCTTTTCATTTACTCCACGGATGCTTTCCAATTCGTAATGTTAGTATCCATGAAGGAGTTTATGAAGCAAAACTTTGTCAACCACAAAAATGTAGAACAGATTTCAAACTAGCAAAATGCTATAGAATAAAAATATCTTCTTGTTAAATAAGAGTAACTTCTCCAAATTCATGTGCCCAAGTGTGATGGCAAATAACACTTTATTGCTTTCAGACCCCCTCCTCCCCCTTCTCTCTGGTACTTGGAAATAGGCATGTGGCTCTGGTGGTTTAGTAATATTTTACAAAAAAGGACTGGAATGCAGAGAGACATACTTTTTGGGAGAATGCAACCATATGGATCTTATGTTTCTCCTCAGTGTTTATGTTTCCTCACTCATGATTGTGAGTGTTCTTTTGTTCAGAGGTCTTATTGGTCAAATAGTTCAGTGAAGATGACCGTCCATTTCAACTTCAATTCATTCATTCATTCATTCATTCATTTTAGGCCAGTGAAAAGGATTTATTGAGAAATGGGGGAAAAGAACAGAGCTTTCTGCGAAATGGGAGAGAAGGACGGAAATACGCACCGAGATTTGGTGTGGGCTCCTCTGGGCAAAGAGAGCTTATTTATTTATTTTTAAGATACTCTGCTGGAAGATGTAGAGGATACAGGTTGAATAGGATGTCTTTCTTATTTTTCAGGGTCGTGTAATCCAAAGAATGATAATGCAGGTAATTGTAAGTCAAGGTAGACTGGCATAAGGAAAGGACCATTAAAATCATAGCCAGTACACATTTGGAAAATAAGGAAAAGAAATATTGCTTCCAAACAAAACAAAACAAAATAAATATTGATTCCAACAGAAGAAAATCTGGGACAAAGAAGATGAAATCTGAGCAAGCCTTGGAAATATTCATAAGACTTCTATACGCAGAGGAGGGAGAGGGGAATGTTTGGGCTGATGCCATAGTATGATTAAAGGCAAGGGGATGAGAATTGTAGTCTGCAGTTGTATAGTTCAGGAGATAAATTTGGATGGAAATCTGGGGCTACTAAAATCACTGCAAAAACAAAATATAATACTAGAATACAAGAAGACATAGTTTTCAGAGTTGCATTTTCTGATTTCAAGACAGAAAATAGCATTTAATAACTTTTTGCTCCAAGGTTCTCAATAATTCTTTACATTCTAATATATATACTTTTTTTTGTCATTTGATTCTACCTTTACCCATAAAATAATTTATGCTTAGTCTAGGACACTATCAAATTCTTACTTGTCATATAAAAATACATTTTAACTGACCTCTTTGCTTCCAGTATTGTCTTCCTCCAACCTATTTTCCACACAATATCCAAAGAGACCATTTAAAAATATAAGCCAGAGGCTTCTACTGTTCTGTTAAAAATGCTTCAATTGATTCTCATTTCTCCTTTTTTTTTTTAAGTTAATGAAAGTCTAGAAGACTTTAAATAGAAAATGAGCTATTGATGATACAAAAGGTAAAAAGAGTCAAGATGCTTCTGAAAGAACTTTTTTTGATGGTCCACAGAGTAAGACTTTTTGTTATGGGTTCAGACATAATATGTAATAATCATTCACCATTCCAGTCCCTCCTCTAAGAGTACACACACACACACAAACACACACACGTAAACAAATTTAATCTTCAAAACTATTATATGCATAAGGTCATTTTATTGTGTCCATTGTATAAGTTAGGAAACAAAGGCACAGAGAATTTGTATATAAATTCCCAAATGAAGAAATTTATCATCTAATTTGGAGATCCCCCAATACTGGAATTCAGTTAAATGGTGTCTGTAAAACATTTTTCTCTGGCCACTGTTTCTAGCATCTTACTCTTTTCTGCTATACAGTACAAAATTTTACACATACAGAAAAATTGAAAGAATTTTACAATGTATGTCCATATACCCACCATCTAGAGTCTACCATTAATATTTTACTCTATTTGTTTGTCACAGATCCATTCATCTATCTGATCCTCTCTATATCCATTAATATCTTATTTCAATGGTTTAATTTTTTACTCTCAGTATTTATTGGTTGGTTTTAAATGCTCCCAACCCCTTCTTTGAAAATACTGTCTTTTTGATTTAGAGTTTTGATTTCTTTCTTTAATCATTTTAAATGTTCTTTTTTTTTTTTTTTTTTTTTTTAATGGTAATGGGGCCAGGGAATGAGCCCTTGACCTCACATGTGGGAAGCCAGCCTTCAACCACTGAGCCACATCGCCTCCCCTGAGTTGGGTTTTGTTTGTTTGTTTGCTTGTTGTTTGTTTTTGTTTTTAGGAGGCACCAGGAACTGAACCCAGGACCTCCCATGTGGGAAGCAGGTGCTCAGCTGCTTGAGCCACATCTGCTCCTTAAATGTTCTTTTTATAAGCTCTTTCAGACTAGCCTGGTATTCTTTTATTGAAACTTTTTGGAGGTTCTAATCCTGTTGTTTCTATTTTAGGTGGTTTTTGCTACTAATAAATTGCTTCCTCATATGTTTTTGTAATATTTTAATTGTGAACTTAGCTGTAAAGAAATTTGTTTGTTTTGTAATCATGTAACCCTACCAAAATGGTCAGCCTTTGCTCCTGCCAAGTGTTCCGTAATTTCAGAGTCCTGTTGATGCCTTGGCTTTGGCATTGAGGCCCCCCAAACACTGTTTGTTTGTACCATCAAAGCTGTTGTCCTAATTTGAGTCTTTTGTGGAACCCTAGAAAATTATGTTCTTAAGTGAATCCATTCCTGTGCCTATAAGCTTATTTTTTGTGGGACCTTTTGGTTAGATTCAGTTAAGAGACTTTAAAATAGATCACTTTTGATTAGATTGCTTCAGTTAAGGGCCTTTGATTAGATTGCAGGACACAAGGTGGGTCCTGCTTTTACTGGAGTCCTATATAAACTGAGGAGAGGGCAGAGAAAGCCACCATTTTACCCTGCCATGTGAGAGAGGACTCCAGGATCGCCTATATCCACAGACATAGAGAAATCTTGAGAGGCTGAGCGAGAGGCCAGAGGCTGGAATCAGTGGAGCAAAAAGGCACAGAAAGAGGCCCCCAAGAGGTTCAAAGAGACTCAAAGAGACTCAAAGAGACTCAAAGAGATGAGGCCCCAAGGAGAGGGGAATGCACTAGTCAGGGTTCTCTCGGTATCAGAATCAACAGGAGATATGTCAATAATATGAGATTTTAAAAGAGTCTCTCACATGACCATGGGGATGCATAAGTCCAGGTTCCGCATGCAGGCTGCAAACCAGAGGCTTTGAGGAAAGTCCGATGAAAGGTCCTTGATGAGTTTCTGGGAGAAGTTGACTGTCCAACAATGAGCTGGGAAATTCTCTCTGAACATTGAAATCACTTCCCCTTTTAAGGCATTCAACTGATTGAATAAAAGTGTCACCCACTGATGATGCAATCTCCCAGATTGATGCAGATGTAATCAGCTATCCACGCAGTAAACTCACTGGTGATTGAAGTCCATAAATGCTCTTGTATTACAATTAGCCCAGTGTTTGCTGGATCAAACACCTGGACACTATTACCTGGCTGAGTTGACACATTAGCCTAACCATCACAGGAGATAAGAGCCATCTGCCTGATTATCCACAGGCTGAGCTCAGGGAGAAAGTGAGCCTTAAAGGGAAAGGCAGGGATCAGCCACCATTTTGCCTTGCTACTTGGCAGTAGTCCCAGATCACCAGCAGCCAACCTTTGGTGAGACAGCATCTCTGATGCCTTGATTTGGACATTCTTGGAACTGCAAGATTTTACCCCAATAAATCCCTATTATAAAAGCCAACCCATTTCTGGTATTTTGCATCTGCAGCCTTTAGCCAACTAAAACAGCTGTCAAGGTCCCTGTGCAGAGTTTCCATTTCTCAGGAGAGTTTGATTTTATCAACACAGAGCTGAACTAGAGGCAGAAATCCATGTGTCAGCCCTGGGAGACAATTCAGAGCATGTGGGCCAGGTTAAGAAGTAATGGGAAATAAGGCCACATGACCCAGTTTTTAACTCGCTTTTTGTTTGTTTTTAGCCTCTCTCTCCTCTTATTTATCTAAGAGTCAGTTCTACAGTGTTTTTTTGGGGAAAAAAGAAAAAAAAAGTTTGATCTTTTGCCCAGCATTTTTAGGTGTTTGTAGCTGGATACTTTTCATGTTACCCTATTTGACATAGAAGTCCTAGGCAAATATTGTTCTCCTTTGCTTTTAAAATACCAGCTCCTTAACTGGCCCACATCACTCTGCGTTGTCTCTCCGAGCTGGTATGTTTTTTTTTTTTTAATTCTCTTCTTTTTCTAGTCCACCCTTAGCTGCTTGAGGGTCTTTTTAAAATGCAGCCTTAACTGGAAGATCTAAGATAAAGATCATTCCCCACTGCATTTAAGATGAAATCCTAACTCCTTAGCCTGGCCCATGTTGCTCTTCATCAACTGCCTTTTGTGCACCTCTTGGACCTCATCTCATTCAACTCCCTTCCTCATTCAAGCCACACTGCCTCCTTTCTGTCGCAGAGCACAGCAAGACTTTTCCTGACTCCAGGCCCTTTATTTGATGTTCCTCTGCTTGGAATCCTTTTCCCATAGTTATTTTCATGACAGTTTATCCTTCTGATCATAGCTCCTCAGAGACTTCCTCAGAGGGGCTGCTCCCAGTTATTCTCTTTCTCTTCACTCTTTCATAGTACTTATCAAAAATCTTAATTTTTAGTTTGTTTTTTTGGTGCCTGACTGCCTCTCCATCTCAAATGTCAGCTCTCTGAAGTCAGGTGACTTCTGATTATCTGATTCATCAACATTATATCCCTGGGTATTAGTGGAATAGGTGATCAGTTAATACTTGTTAAATGAATAAATGAAATAACTTGGGTGTTAGAAGTCTTCAACTTCAGAGAATATACATGTTACACTTGCTTGCTTATGAGAACATTTTAGAAGACCATTTTCATGAGCTTGATTTCTCCAGGGGTTTAATACCCTGCCCACTAGGTGAGTTAGAGGCCTTCTGAAATCTGTACCAGTTCTTACAAGTTAATGATGGTCCAGTTAATAGAGTCCAAGAGAAACTTACTAAATGGAATCTCAAGATAAATCAGAATGGCCATATTTCTGTAGTGGTTCAGAGTCTAACCCCATTGGTATTGGGTTCCCATAATCCATCTCTCCTTATCTTATCACTGACTTGCCTTTTCAGGTCTAATTTTAAAGTTAAGCTCTACTCCTCCCTTATCTTCTTTTCCTCTTATAAACAGCCAGCCCATTCTGTGCTATCACACTTTTAAACTATCTCTGCATTTCAAACAGAGTCCCAAAAATTCTTTCTGTAAATCATAAGGGATATTTGCCATTTGTTAAGCAACCAATTTAAGAGAATAGGGTATATAATTGTGCCAGACCCTAAGGCAGCTCATTATATTTTTAAGCTAATATTTTATTGCTTCAGGGAAACTGGATAAAAGCAAAATCACCAATTCCAGCTGCATACTAGAGTGACTACAGCTAGCATACATATTTGCAATATTTGGTCTCTCACTGTGGCAAAGCAATTTGTGAAAGCAAAGATAACCTGGAAGTCTCTTAATAAATATTATTTCAGTAAACACATGAATAACAATATTATGATATTTTCAACCCAGACGATAGATTTTTTTCCTGTTTTTTTATTTTCTGTTCTTGCATATCTCTAATGGAATCAATAATTAATTAGTTGATCAATATCTTTTATATTTATTGCATTTTACTCTGGGTTTAGCTCTGGGATAGGTTTATTATGTATAGGGGAGGACAGTGGAGTTAGAAGGTAGAAACAAAACTTTAAGACACCATGTTTGTCCATGAAGATTAGAGAACAAAATAGTAGTCATTCAACAAATATTTAGTAAGTACCTATTACGTTTTAGGCACTGTTTTAGATATTGGGGACAAACCCTCATGGACTTTACATTCTACTGGAGGGAACCAGATAATTAAACAACAACAACAACATCAACAACAAAAGCCACATTAGTCAATTAGATGTTCTATGGTGATAAGTATTGCAGAGTGAAATAAGATAGGGAAGAAAGATAGGACATTCAATGATTTTAAATAGGGTGGTCTGGAAAGCGTCACAGAGAAGGTACTATATGAGCAAAGTCTTGCCTTTAGATGTAAGTGATGTGGCTATAACAGGAATTTATGGTTTATAGCTAAATCTAAGATTGAGCAGATTATTTGTACTATTTTCTAAATTCTAAGTTAATTTCAAGATGAACATTTATCACCTTAATAAATGAGCAAGTGATTTTGAAGCCTCTATCAATGCTCTAAAATCAACCTATTTGATAGCACATGGGTCTGCTCTGCTGGACCTTTCCTATCCCATTTTCACATCATGTTGAGGTAAATGTCTGGCTGAGCAGATGGGATGATAGCAACTTGAGTCCTATTGTGCCACTGGAGTCTTCAGCATCTAGGGAGCAAGACTCCCTAGAGTCTTAGATGTGTCATAAGGTGAGTCATGGAGCTGGATGAGGCATATGGCACCTGTCTCTCACTGTGGTCTGATTAGACAGCATCATGTATCCATATTGAAGAGCAGACAGGTAGTGCAGGTGGGTGGAGGGAAATAACTACCCAGACAATTTCCACTGGGACTCTTCTCTCATGGCAGAAAATTGGAAGGTTGATCACCTTATAGTTTTTCCTCCATTCTAGTGAGGATCCCAGAGTTGTTCAGGCAGAGAAGCATGCTTCAGAAGTCACTTCTCCAAAAACATTTCTCTAAAGAAGAAATTATTTACTTTCTTTGACTGGTTTAGGTGTAACTTTACTATGACTTTATAAATTTCTACTGAAGTAGAAATTTTCTCCTTTGTACATGAGGTAAATTTAATAATCTGTGATTTATTCCTACCACTAACGTGATTAATAATGATTATATATCATTAGTTACAAGATCCAATAATTCTCATCAAAATTCAAATGGTGCACCCAGATGTCAAGTATTTTCCCCCATAAAATATTAGGAAAGATTGATACATTTTAGCTCGTGTTATATAATTATGAACACTTTTGCTAGAAGAAAATATGACTCTTATACAATCCCTTATGTCCCTAACTGCAATAAACTATCAAAAAAATGAGGAGACAGCCATATTTGTTCAGCACTTTCTGTGTGCTGGGTGCTTCACATACGTGATCATTCATTTAAATTTCACAAAAGCCCTAGGAGGAAGGCATTGCTCCCAATTGACAGGAGAGTTTGAGAAACTTGCCCAAGGTCACACACCAAGAAAATTGTGGACCCTAAATTGCATCCAGGTCTACCTGACTCCAAACCTCTTCTTACCACATTATTACCTTTCCCTATGGATGGTGGTTTCTGATTTTTCCATTAATGCCATTGGTTCCCTATTTTATACATTTTGTTGTCTCATTAGCAAATGATAGGTATTAGGTGCCAATATTTGACTAAAAAAATAGTATAAAAACAGTGTTAGCTTTATGTATTAGTTATCAATTGCTATACAAAATCTACCCCAAAACTTAGGAGATGTAGATAGCAAACATTTATCTCACACAGTCTCTGAGTCAGGAATCCAAGAACAGCTTAGCTAGGTGATTTTAACTTACTATAATTCATGCTGTTCCTGGGGCTGCGGTCATCTGAAGGCTTGACCAGGGCTGGGGGAGCCGCTTCCCAGATGGCTGTTAGCAAGAGGCCCAGTTTCTTGCCACATGAGCTTCTTGCTAGGGCTGCTAACAACATAGCAGCTGGCTTCCCCCAGAGATATGATCCAAGAGAGAAAGTGAGTGACCAAACCAGAAGTTGTGGTGTCTTTTTCCATCTAATTTTGGAGGTGACATGCCATAAGGTCTGTGGTTCTCTTGGTTCAGTGTGGGAGGGGACTGCACATGGGTACGAACACTGGGAGGCCACCAAGGAGGCCATCTTGGAGGCTGCCTAGCACATTTTCTGCAACTTCAATATTTTTTTTTGGCTGAGAATTATGAAAAGTTTTCCATGAATCAACTTTGGTGAGTTGATACTGCTTGCCTGCTTCTTTCATAATAACATGTAAAGGGTTGTATAATTTGGCCACTCACTTATTAGTTATATACAAGTATGTGCTGTTCTCTGTGTTGGGAGAGATCCTTGGTCATTACTTTTGTGGGGCCTACCCAGACTTTACAGCCCTACATAATTATAGAAAGAGGTACATCCTGTAGCTTATTTCCAAACCTAATCCTAACTCTTGCATAGTATGTCACACTAATTGTGGCATAATTGTCACAATAATGGCTAAAATAGTGTAATAATAGCTGCTAAAATCCAGCACCATCTGTCTACCCTAAGGAAACTTTTCTATTTTCCTTCACTGTGGTAATTTTTGTTTTATCTCCCATGGTCTCAGAGCTAAAGCTGAGAAAATCAGAGTCCATATACTTCCCAAGGGCAGAAAACCACTGTTTAGACATAAAGACTTTGGCTCCACAATAAGTTCTCAGTGAATGACTACATCAGTTGGCAGTCTCTGAATTACAGCACATTCTTCCCAAGACACCCAGGGCCCAAAAGACCATCTGTGCCATTGTGAGAGGTGCTGTAGCTTCTCCTTTCCCACTTGTTCAAGTACTCAGCAGCAAGTGTGCACACCTTGGCTCTTTCCTACTCAGCGTGAGTACCTTCTCTACCCCAAAGGTGACTATTAGCCCCTAGCGGTATAGAGCACTTAGTCTAGGGATTCTGTTGTCAGCTTCTTCTAAAGCTTCCTGGTCTCTCATTCAAAGTAGACTATAGAAGCCTGCACCACCAACCTTTTATCTTACGATTTCTCAAAATTTAACAGAATATTTTTTTTGGGGAGCATATTTATTAAAAATGCAGATTTCTGGGCCTTCTTCAGATATTCTAAACCAGAATATCTAAAATTGGGGTCCAGGATATACTTGTGTGTGTGTATATATATTTTAAAACAATTTATTGAAGTATATCATTCAAACATGAACATACATAAATAATAAGTGTTCAGTACACATTGTGAACTTACAAAACAAATATGTATAACATCATACAGGGTTCCCACACATCAGCCCACCACAAATACTTTGCATTGTTGTGAAACATTTGTTAACAAATTATGAAAAAGCATCGTCAAAGTATTACTACTAACTATAGTCCGTATCTTAACTCCCCTATACATTTTTTAAAAGGATTTATTTATTTATTTAATTACTTTTATCCATTTTTGCCCCTTCCCCTGTTTTTGCTGTTTTTGTGTCCATTAGCTGGGCAACTCTCTGTGTCCATTTCCTGCCCTCTCTTCTCATCCTTCTCCTCCTGTCTTCACTGGGATTCGATCCTCGGAACCTTCGATGTGGTAAAGAGACATCTTACCACCTGTGCCACCTTAGTTCCTGGTTTTTTGGTGTGTCTCGTCTTGGCTTTCCCTTGTGTCACTCTCCTGTTACATCATCATCTTGCTGAGTGGCTCGTGGGGCCTGATGGCACACCCACGAACGGGACCTGGAGGCTCACCCACATGCGGGACCTAGCAGCACACCTGTCTGCGAGGCCTGATGGCGCACCTGCTTGCGGGGCCTGGGGGCTCACCCATGTGCGGGGTCTGGTGGTGTACCTGCCCGATGGGCCTGGAGACCCATGCATCTTCTATATTTTCCTTTTTTAAAAATTTTTATTGGGAGGTCCTGGGGAATTGAACCCAGTTCCTTCCATATGGGAGACAGACACCCAACCATCTGAACTACATCCATTCCCCTGCTATATCTCTTAAGATTGACCAAAGATACTTAGAGTTACAGTCTTTTCCCATACAGGGTGGTCATAATAAATCAGGCTTAGTTTATCACCATCATTCTAAAAACCAGACCTAGGGAGAAAAACTATGTCTGGGGACACATGCATGGTTTCTAATATAACAAATGTTTAGCCTACCCTGATTATTACAAAATCAGGACAGTGAGGATATTCACAGTGTATATATTTTTTTAATAGAAGTTTTATTTTGATATAATTCACATACCATAAAATTCACTCTTTTAAAGCATGCAATCCAGTGGTTCTTAGTGTATTTACAGAGTGGTACAATCATTAACACTATTTTAACTTCAGAACATTTTCATCACCCCAAAAGGAAACCATATACCCATTAAGCTGTCAATCCCATCCCCCTCTCCTCAGCATCTGGAAACTACTAATCCACTTTCTATCTCTATAGATTTACCTGTTCTGGACATTTCGTACAACGGAATCATATAATGCATGGCATTTTGTGACTAACTTTTTACCCTGAACAAAACGTTTTTCAAGTTTACCCATGTTACAGGATGAGTAAGTGCTTCCTTCATTTTTTGTTGCAGAATAATATGCCATTGTATGGCTATAGCAGATTTTGTTTATCCATTCATCAGTTGATGGACATTTGGGTTATTTCTACTTTTTTGGTTTTCATGAATAATGCTGCTATGGTAATTCATGTACCAGCTTTTTTGTAGGCATATGTTTTCAATTCTCTTGCGTATATATATAGGAGAAGAATTCCTGGGTTATATGGTAACTCTATATTTTGCATTTCCCTAAAGGCTAATGATGTTGAACATTCTTTAAGATATACCTGTATTTTAAAAACAAGTTTCATAAGTAATTTTAAGTTTGAGAACCAGTGTTGTAGATGCATCATACTTCAAAGTTGTTACCAAGTTTAGACCCTTGCTCTGAGACCTTAGTTAACCAAATTAAACTGGCCTTTATCAAAGTGTGGCAAAAGGACTTATGATTACTCCAACCAGTCTCCACAAGTTATATAACCTTAGAAATTCTCTGTCTGCTTGTTTCCTTGCCTATGAGTCTGTGACCCAAACTCTCAGAGCAGTAAGTAGAAAACTTTTCATTGTCTTGAGAGTTAGTGGGTGGGAAAGAGAAACTATCTTTGTTTGGTATTGTGGATTTGCACCTTGATACCACTAAAGACTCAACTATAACCCTACTTTCACCTCCTGCATTATCTAGGAGACAGTTTAGCCTCTGGAAAAAGTTCAGCATTCCCTAGTTAATCTTACTACTTGGCCTAGGGTCAGGGCCTGGTTTCGAACTCACTCACCCTCTGAATTTGTTTCCCTTTGTATCCATTCCTGCAGAATGTGGGTGTCTTCAGAGTTATATTTGCTATATGTGACTGAATATTGACATAACCTGGCTCTGAAACTGAGGAAGAGTTGGACAAACAGAAAGTTTGACAATATTTTCAGAAAAATGCTGGTCAGTGAGTTTTTTTTGTTTGTGTCTCTATTGTAAATTATACTTTCTGGTATATAATCAAGAACATTCCTCAAAGTAGGTGCTGTGTAAGGAAATTGGATGGAAATATGTTACTTATATCTCCTCTTATATTGTTGGACTGGGATGTGTCACTGAATTACGTATTGGGATCTTGAAATGCTGAGAGGAGAGATCAAGTTCTGCTTTCTCTCTATGACCATTTTAGTCAGGAGGCTGCTGTTTTTAATTGCAGCAATCCTAAACTCCTGAAGTTGCAAATGATTAGTTGCTGAAATTTTGAGGTAAGGTTTTTAAAAAGACCAAACAAAATTTAGGAACTGCTAAACATTTATACTATCTGGACTGTTGTCATTTCTTATTCTGCTGTTTGGAATGAGGATCGATAGTAAAGGCAGGATGTTAAATCTTTGCATTTCAGAAGTCTGCTCAACCAAGCTGGTGAAGTTTCTTAATAGCATGGTAGGGTACTCATCTGTCAATTTTCAGTAAAATGTGGTCCCTTTGTTATGATGCCTTTTAGTGATTAATTATATAGCTCCTCTGTAAGGTAGTCCTTGGTGTTATCAAAAAATGATTTAAGTTTTTTTCTGTTTTGCAGCAAGGAAAATAAAGTACAACATAAAACGTTGCCTGATACATGTTGGAATTGATAACTGTCATATTTTAGATTTCCATTTTCCAATTTCTTCTTCTGTTTGTGGGAAATTTTCCATTGAGTGTAACCTTGGAGAGAGGCAGTAGTTCTTTTTCCTTTAAAGAAACTGCAGGGGCCAGTTCTTTTTCCCACCCTCTAGCATCCAGGGGCCAGTTCTTCTTTGTCCACCCAAGACTCAGAAGCTATCTCACCTTCTGGGGAGTTAGTTCAAGAATTTTGGACATGTTAGGTTTGAGGGAAGGATATAGCTAACACATATTTGGACACACGGATAACATAGATACTTTACAAAAATGGACAATGGAAACAATCTATTAACTGGATGTTTCTGTTTCAGTAGCAAAATATTTATAAGCATTTTGTCAGAAATAGTAATGTAGAAGTAGCTTTAGAAAATGTGTGCAAATTATCTTAGTAATGTCTAAGGAAAAGGTTACATCAATCCAAATTATAGAATTATCATAATGGTTTGATTATATGGAAAGACTGCTAAAATTTCATTGGTCACCATTGATGGTCTCTTTTTATTAGATTTATATTTAATAGTGATTAAGTACCGTGATGTGCTGGCAGAAGAATAGAAAAAGGGCTCTGAAATTGTTCCTCCCCAGTGGTCTTATAATCTTGTCTTATGCACATGAATTTTCTTCTTTACTTCTTTAGCATGGACTGTGGAACAGTTTGCATTATTATTGCTCATAAATTCTGCCTAGATGAGATTAGTTTTATAGATGCAGGATCAATAATACTTGAACAGATTTGCAGCTGTGTACTGCCCAATAGTGTTCATTAATGGCTTTAAAAGAATCAGTGCATTTTGCTAGAAGCAAAGATAATGAGCCATTGATTATCCCTGCACAGCACAATTTATGGCCTATTTTATTTTTAATGCAACGTTAAATTAATTTGTAAAAGATCAGAAGCATTGCTTTATTTCCAAGCTGTGATTAAACAGTTATTGAACTTTCCATAGAGAACATTAATCAATTCTCATCTTTTCTGATCTCCCAGAGTGCTTTGGAAATAAAGACAAATTACTTGTGATCACTTACACTTCTTGTAAAGCAGAAAACCTGGAGAAGAAAATATTCTTATGGAGATTGCTCTTTATTATGGAATGTATCAGGAAGGGTCTCCTAGACCTTGATATTTTTTCTCAAGGTCAAGTGGTAGATCTTTTCTATATGAATGAGTGGGAATAAAAATTTTCACTAGAGTTTTAGGTTAAAGGACTTTGAAGCATGCAAAGATACATAAAATACAAGATATGTATGATTTCATGTGTTTTTGCCTTAAATGTATATTTAATTTAACTGCGTTCACTTAGCTTTTATGCACTTGAGTAACTTTTGAGTAAATCTTTATGATATTTAAGATCATTTTTTAAAAAATCAACAGATTCATAGAAATTTCCCCTTGTTTATCACTTCTTAGCAATCTTCTATCATTGATCAAAGCTGGCTAAAATAAGCATGACTTGTACATAAGGATTAACTTCAGTGTGATAAAATGTCCAGGACACTAAAATGATCTTCAGATTCCAGTTTGATTGCAGAAGAAAGGGACTGATGAATGTTTTCAGAAGAATAGTCCATAGTAGAATGCACCTAATATGGAAGACAAGCTGTTCCATCTGGGAACCTGCAGGACTTATAAAGCCTCCTTAATTACAGTGAGATGGACTGAGTTCGAGGGGCTAAGAACTACAAGAGGACTACCTATTAAGTGAAAGGCGAGTTCTGGAGTAGTTGGGGTAAGAAAACGGTTTTGTAGAGTTTGAGAGAAGGTCCGGGAAGATCTTAGCATCCAAAAGGTAGAGTTACACAGTCAAGCAGATGCATTAGGGACTTAAAAATAGGCTATGCATTTCCAAACAGTCAGCCAAAGCCCAGTAATGGAGAATTCAGGGATAAGTCACTCTCACATGTCCAGCAGGACAGTTAAGGAAAAGTGATGACTTAAATCCTGATCCATACCTATCAGAACTAAGTAACAAAAGAAACCCAGCCCAGTTTAAAGTAACAATCAACTTAGCATCAGGTATTTCCTACATATGCTTCTACAAGTCTGACTTGTTGGATTAGATAACAGGGCCACAGTGGGAACTCTATAGACTTAGAGGTGAGCTCTGGACAGCCAAATGCCTTCACGTGGTACTAACATTTGACTATAAATCACTGATGAAGTTTACCAAGGTTGGCCCTGTAAGTGGATAGAGTAGCCAGTCACTGAAAATGTGTTTTAATGACAGATAAAAGGCTCATCTGCTCCAAAATGACTCCTTGATTGGCCTACTATATCACTTGGTATTTTCAAACTTATATTCTTCTATTTTTTTGGTCTTAGATTTTATTTACTTTTTAGATGATTGCCTGAAAAATATAGATATTTTGCTTGGGCAAAAAGTCTTAAAGGTTTGGTGTTGACATGTTTTAGTTTATCAGTTGCCTGCAAAGAACAAGACACAGAGCGTCTAGGACACAGACTAGATATGCTTTGTGTAGAGTATGGGGAGGAGAGAAAGAAGGATCAGGCACTTGGATGGATATCCACAGACTGTAGCCCTGGATTAAGGGCAGTAAGTGGTACTGGACCCCTGGGAAGGTGTGAAGGATGTTGGTGCTTTGAGAGAAATTCAAATAAGGGAAATCAGGGATTTGCTGAAGGCAAATTGCCACTACCTCAAAAATGTTACCTAACACCTGTTCTGTACAACAATAATTCACCAGGTTAAGTAAAGCTCATTAATGAAGGAAAGATGCATTATTGCTGTCTGTTTGGATGTGTGTGTATGGTGTTGTGGTACATGGAAAATACATATATGGGTGAAATTGGACTGAAATTCACAAATGGGAGGGCATAATGAACAGAACAGTGAGATGCACTAAGAGGTAGAATGAGAACTCTTTGGGTTGGGGGAACGGTGAAAGTCATATACCTACAGAGTCCTAGGGAAAGGAAAAACATGGTTAAATAAAGGTAGAAGAGAGGGACACATAGAGGAATACACATACTAAAAGAATGTAATGAGGTGTGTATGAAAGAGTTGTAGTGAGTCACCTTAGGAGAAATTGAGGAGAAATGATAAATTTTAAAATATTGGTAGCAGCAAATGTATAAAACCATTGAGCTTGTTTAGCATGCATTCAATCCTCATCATTGCTATCATCCTTTTTGTACCTAGTATAGATGTATATGGTTTTAAGAAAACTTTTTATGCAAAAATATATATTTGTGTACATAAATCTACCAATAAAAGAGTGGTTGATTATTTTAAAAAAGGATTCACCTCAGCATAAATCATGCAGTTTTATGGGACAAATCTCTAACTGGCAGAACCATAGAGGAAATCTGATCCAAACTTTACCAAGGCAGGAAGCCCATCCCAAGCAAATAAATTATGTATTTATAGTCTTATTTTATTTTATAACATCTTATAACATACATAAAGAATTATCACCTTGGAGTTATAGATGGGAAACTAAAGTAAAAAGATATCCAAAGTCATTTATCAAACTACCTCCTGCTTTCTAACCTAGAGCTCTTCCCATCCAACTTCCTAGTCATTCCACCAATATTATCTCTGAGGTCTTCCACTAAGTGTGTGATTATTGAGACAACTGGACGATGATGTAGCTTTTGACTCACCCAGGTTAAAATATTGGCTCTGTCATTTTCTAGCTGCAAATGATTAAACCTCCCTGAGTCTGTTTACTCATTTGTAAAATGGAGTCAATGTCTATTTCATTGGATTTTTACAAGGATTAAGTGAGATAATGAACTAAATTACCTAGCACAGTACCTGTTAAGGAAGTCATAGACACCTATTAAGCGGCCATCGCCCAGGCTTCACCTATGCCCTCCTCCTTCTCTGGGGAAGTCACAAACACACACTAAGCAATCATCCTCCAGGCTTCCACTACCCACACCTCCTTTTCTATTGTGTGATATTCTACAACCTGGGGTAGATAGTAAGTCTAATGAAAAGGCCCAGGGAGATCCAAAACCCAGAAATCAGGAACAAGCAGCCCCAGATGCTTATAGGACAGGAATTCTCAGGATGGAGGTGGACACTCACCCCCTCCCCCCACTCCCAGCTGGATGAAACACACACTCAAACAGTGTAGATTTGTCTCTCTTCTCCGGCATGAAGTGGGTGTGCACAGCTGCCATTTATTGATCCTGACCCGGAGCCGTTCTGGCTAGCCCAGGAGACTGGCCGTGATGGGACTTCTTCCCCTGCTCTTTTGGACTCTTTGTGCTGTGTAAATGACAGAGAGATTATCTGCCCTTTATGACCTCTTTATACTGTGCAAGTTATAAAGAGGTCATTTGCTGAAAGTTCCTGTTGTGCCCTGATCCTGTGTTCCCATGACAGACCATTGTAGCAACTCACAGAGTACCTGGCACATAGTAGGTGCTCAGTAAATGTTAAATCCCTGTTCCACATATGCCTCAGTTGCCCACCTTGCCTGTGATATACCAAGAGCTGTTTTAAGGACAGGCTAATTTCTACAACTACACGTCTGTTCTAAAAATATAGTTCATTTCTTTTTAACATATGCCATTCATCTAAGCATTTCTGTAGGCTGTAAAAGATTCATAAAATTCTCGATTTTGGCATATTTCTAGCCATCATTTTGAATCAGGGATTATTGTTTTAACTACCACAGAGCTTTACAAAGGAATTTGATATATTTGTCTTTTACCTTAACTGAAATAACTTGTTATTAGAACTCTCCTTCAGTTAGCTGAATTAATACTGCTTTAATTCAAGTTCATCTCTGCAGTGGAAAATGACAGGCATTATTGAGCTCTGTTACACATTTAATAAGGAATATACACTTCTTATCCTTGTGGGAGCAATTTAATACACTGCAGAACCTGTCAAAATTCAATTCAAGGCTGAATGACTAATGCATAAAAGTCAATTTCATATCCTATCAGAGATAAAACCAGTTATTTCTTTTTATCAAGTAGATGGGGATGCTATTTGGGTCTCTGGTAGCAAAGGTTTGAAACTCCAGGCTTCGCAGAGTTAGAGGAGATGTGAATGTGCAGTAACCTCAGGGGTCCAAAGTGAGCAGAGTCTGTCTAAAGAAATGGATCGCCAGAGAGAGTAAGCTTGCCTTGTTGATCATTTTGTTCTTTATGCCGGTACAGTTTCCATGGCCTTTAAATCAAGGAGCAAAGTCAATGCAAAGCTGAGAGATGGAGGCAAAAGGGAGACTTTTGAAGGCTTGCATCCTTTCACTGATGTGTGTATGTGTGTGCGTGTGAGCATGTACGTTTATGTGCAACTGCACAAGCATGAGCACAGGTCCTGGCGCTGTAGGTAACCACCACTCAACATCTATTTATTGAGCCCCTGCCAAGTATTGTTCTGGATGCTGAGTGTATAGGAGTGAACACAACATACAAAAAATCCCACACTCATCTTGTTATATTTTCATGGAGGGAAAAAAATAGCAATGAAAATAAGAAGTACATTATGTTGCATGTAAGATGCTGGAAAGTGCTGTAGAGAAAAATAAAATAGGGGCAGAGGAAAGGGAGTATTGTAGGAGGTACAACTTTATTAGAGTGGGCAGGGAAGGCTTCACTGAGAATGTGACATTGAAGTAAAGGCCTGAAGGAGGTGAGGACGTGGGTCATGAGGTTATTTGCGGGAAAGAGCATTTCAAGCAGAGGGAACATCAATTACAAAGGCCCTGAGGCTAGGGTGTGTTGGAGGAAAACAAGAAACCTAGGTTGGAACAAAATGAGGGTGCGGAGAGTAGGGGGAGATGAGGTCAGAGAAATGGCAGGGGTCCAGATCCCATAAGACCTTGGAGGTGATGGTAAGGACTTTGTCTTCTTTTCTGAATAAGATGGGAGCCATTGGGGGCTTTTGAGCAGAGGAGTGACATGATCTGACTTCCTCTGGCTGCTGTGCTGAGTATAGACTGTAGAGGAGCAAAGGGAAGCAGGGAGACCATGTCTACTGATTTGACAGTAATATTTGTTGATAATGACAATAGTGAGGTATGGCTGTGGAGAGAGTGGCTGAAGTAGGTGGAAGGATAAGATAACAGGAGAAGAGGTCCAAAACTGAGAGGCCAGGTTATTGGGAGGATCACCATGGGCCTGAAGTTAATGTTCTCTATTGAGGGGATTGGCTGTAGATGACCCGAGGCTATGCTCCTGTTAACATCTGATGCCCACTGTCATTGTGCCTACAGAAACCATTAGGGGCACTCACTGAAAGACTAAAGCAGGCTAACTGGCATTTTACTTTGAAGGACTTGTGCCTGCAGTTCTTGTGCCCAGATATTTAGCCGGCTACTATCTAAACTGAGATTTAAATAATGTCTCTACCTTTATTATGAGATGCCCTCTTCCACCAGTATTCTCTGTCTCCTGTCTTGAGCATTTCACTGAGTAAATAAATTTCTAATTCTTGTGGCATTGGTTTATTTCTTTTGGAGGGGGGAATTCATTGTTTTACTAGAGAAAGTGAGCATTAGCAGGCAAATTTTTATGTCATTTATCGAAATAATCATGTGTCTTATTTTGTAAGATGTTCTAATATTTTAAATATAAGTCAGAGATTCTTTATCCATCAGAAAATAAAAACATTTAATTCATTTCTTCTATATGGAGAGAACTATATAGACTCTCAGGAAGGGGTACAAGGGGAGCAAATTTCTTATGAAATTTGCAGTCTAGTTCTGGCATTTGCAGAGAAATAAACAACAATAATTTTCAAAGCAGCCCATCAAGCAGTCATCTACCAAATGAATCCATTTCTGGGGCTGCATACTAGTGAACAGAATTATCCAGGCTTAATCATGGAAGCCTTCTTAGAAAGATGGAATTGATTGAGCTAGATTTTTTAATAGGTGAGGTGCTAAAATAGTTTAGAGGTTAAGGAAGGAGAGGAAATTCTGGCATAAGGCAATGGAATGAGTTCCATGCAGGAGATAGCAAGGTCAGCATGTTTGGAATAGAAATTGCCTGGAAAGGAAGGCTTATAAATGAAGCTGGTGTGTCTTCTCTGCTGCACTGTTTGAAGATTGGATATAGGAGGCAAAGAATTCTGGATCAACAACGTGATACAATGAAAAATGATGGTGCAGCAATCTGGTATGTAATGGCCGGGCCTGGACTTGCACAGTGTTTCAAGAATAAGAAAGAAGGTGTGAAATATAGTTTGACACTGAGGATAAAAGATTGCAAGTCTTGGTGTGCGGTAGAATGTGGGTAGGCCAGGGCGTGATAGCATGAATGGGAGAATAGGAAGATTTGGTACATGTGGTGTGTGAAGAAAACTGGGATTAGGAGAACACAAGAATTGAGAGGCAAGGTAAGACCAAAACTTTTGCTCTCACCTTTGACTCCTCTCTTCTCATACCCTACAACCAATTGTTTATAAGTTATATGGAACTGATGCTCAAAAATCATGTGGAATCTTACCACTTTTCATCACCTCTACCAGTTGGCTCAAGCCATGCTCACTCTCTTGTTTATGTCAATCATCTTCTGTATGCTTTCCCTGATTTCTCCCCTGCCTGCCTTACATTCTATCCGCAAGTCACTGCAGGGTTTCTCAGTCTGGGCACTATTGACGTTTTGGATCAGATCATCTTTGTTGGGGGAGTTGTCCTGTGCCTTGTAGGGTGTTAAGCAGCATCCCTATCCGCTACTCACTAGATGCCAGGAGCACCATCTCCCCAAGTCATGCAATCAAAAATGTCTCTTGACCTTGCTAAAAGTCATCTGATTTGGGGCAGGGGTAGGGGCGGAGAATCACCCCTATTTGGGAAGCACTGAGCTAGAGTAATTCTTTTAAAATGGAAGTCAGATCAAGCTGCTCCTCGACTGAAACCTTTTAATGTTACCTAAAGAAAAAGCCTACAGTGGCCTATTGTGGACTCACCTCTTGCAACCAGGTACGTTTTCTGATCTCATCTCCCTTCTCACTTGCTCCCTTGCTGTTCCCATTGTCTGGAACACTCTTCTCACATATCTTCATGGCTGTCTCCGTCACTTCCTTCAGATCTTCACTCAAAGGCTTCCTCAGGGAGTACTTTCCCGACCAGCTTATTTAAAATTGCACCCTTGCCTGCTTTATTTCCCTCATACACTTATCACCATCAAACATTGCCTAAATTAACTATTTTTAAGATTGATTAATGTATGCATCACCTCATTAGAATGTCAGCTCCATAAGGCAGGGCTCTCCTTGTTTTTTGTCATCTTGAGTACCTAGAACATTATCTGCACATAGTAGGTGTCCAATAAATAACTGCTGAATGAATGAATGAATAGCAGTGGCAGGTCAACAAAGGGAAGCAAGTTAAGCCGTAGGCTTGTTCTATAACAGAATCTCTCTGAGCTTTCAGAATCTGGGGCCCTTCTCTTGCAGGCCCCCTGCTACCGCCACCAGCTGTAGGGCACCACTCTCGCCACTGTAGGTGCTAGGCATGGCCAATCAGCCAGCTCCCTGCTGGGGCCCTGGCCAGATTCAACAAATGCTATTTAGAAACAAAAGAGCCTCTAATGGAGGCATCAACCATTCATTAAACAAACCATTAATTTGAAGGCAGAAGCTGCACATATAATGAATCTACTAATTTGCAGATCATTATTGGACATTAGTTAATTTCCAGAATTGCCAGACAACTCCATGTCCCAGGAAACACTGGGGAAGCCTCTATTACTAAGGAGGGATTGGATATTTCAACTGTTAATAATTATGGGGCTTATATTTCAGAACAAATGAGTGAGTGAGTGGTTGCTCCATTACCCTGGTGTTCTATTGCTTCTTCCAGAACTTTTCAATTTTTCATTTGTACTTAAAACTTCTACATACATTTTGCCTATTTAAGTAGAACAGAAATAAAAAAAAAAATAGAATTAGTCTTTCTATTGGAGGTCACCTTCCAGGTACATTTTTAAGGCATACAGCCACAAATATGCCACCTATATACACTTTTAAAATGTCACTAATAGGATCTTACTGTTCTGCATCAGATTTCACTTAATATTGTATTTAGGGGATTTTTGCATATTAGCACAAACAGACCTACCCAATTCTTGTTGCAGAGTATTCTATTTGTGTGTGTTTAATAATGGAGGCACTATTGGTAATTTGTTTCTAGTTTTTTAAAACTATAATACAAATGACAAAATGAAGGTCCCTGTAAAAATATTATGACATAATTTTGTGAGTATATCTGTAAGGCAGAATTCTAAGAGAGGAATTTCTGGGACAAGGAATATATGGGTTTCATTTGTGTTTAGAAACATGAAACTACCATATTTACACTCTGAACAGCAGGAGAGGAGAGTGCCTGTTTCCCTTCGCGTTTGCTAACCTTCTATAGTTAAAATTTTTTGATATATGCCAATCTGAAAGTTTAAAAAAAAATGAGGTCTCATTGGTTAAATTTGCATTTCTGTAATTCTGAGTAAATCTGAATGGCTAGGTATTACAATTTCAAGGAGATTTTTGTATGTGATCTCATTTGGAGTATTATAGCAAATCTGTGAAATGGAAGAGACAGTTCCCTTCTCACTCCACAGAGAGGAAACAAAGGGCTAAATAACTTGCTCAAACTCATGGAGCAATCAGGGACCAGAACACAGGTTTTTTTAAAAAAAGATTGTTTGGACTTTATTCTCTTAAATAAGAATGGTAATATTTGTTAAAAAAAAAAAAAAGATTGAAAGCACAATACCCTGTCTTCACAGTAACGGGAAAAACAAAGTTACACATACACACACACACACACAATTCACTAAGAAACACACCCAAAACTCACAACAGCACAGGATAAAAACTAGGACAAAAAGAAAGTGTGACAACTCTGTCATCACAGAGCCCCTGAGTGTACACTTTGGATGATTTGTACAAGGCATGGGACTGTATATCACAGGGAATCCAGTGGTGGATGATGGACTGTGGTTAACAGGACAAATATGTGCATGTTTTCTCATGAACTGTAACAAATGTACGTTACTAATACATAGTGTTAATAACAGGGGTGTATGGAAAAAATATACCAAGTGTAAGCTATGGAGCATAGTTAGTGGTAATAGTCTGATAATGTTCTTTCATAATCTGTAACATGTTCCACAACAATGTAAGGTGTTGGTGGAGGGTGATGTATGGGAATTCTGCATATTATGCATGATTATTTCGTAAACTCACAACTTATCTAATAAAAATACATATATCCAAAAAGAAAAAGCAGCGTGGACAGGTGGCACGTCCTCAGCACAGCTAACCTCTCTTTCTCTGACTTCTTTGCACTGTGACTGTGGGAACGTGCCTCATGGCCTTCCCCTTCTGCCCCACCCCTGCCTCTCCCCCAAGCTGGATGGCTCAGGGGGAAAAATGAACCCCTTAATTCACTGGCAGACCTCCAAGGCCCGGGTGGGACTGCTTTTGGAGGGCCTAAGAACGTTTCACTGTCCCACCAAAAACCCCCAAAGACACACTGAAACCTGACAGGCGGCAGAAGGAGGGAATGGCTAACCGGGCAGAGCCTCTAAACAATCTGAACGCAAAACAGAGGGAAGGTGGGGGTTGGTTCCCTCAAGCTGGGTGTTGTCGATGGCACCCCACTAGCAACAGAGCCCCTGCTTTCCCAGCTTGCTCTTGAATCTGCTTTCAGAGGTTGGGGTTATGAATTGCTCATTTTCTGAAATACCTGTCCCCCTAAGTCTTGCCTCTGCATGCGTGCTGTTCCTGGGCTGCTCTCTTCCCTCAAAACCCTGACCGGATACTAAGCCAGGCTAGGGACACCTGCACCACTTGGAAATAACTGAGCTGGGGAAATTTGGAGGCAGAAGCGCGGCCTCCTAGTGGAAAAGACTCCTGGGTTTCCAAACCCAAGGAACAAGAAGCTTTAGAAATGCTTTTACCCATATATAAATGGTTATCTACCTATATATATAAAAGCCCAGGCTTTCCAGCTCTGCCTCCTGGGTCTGGGCGTGGGAGGGTGAGTCTGTTTAGAGACAGGAGGCCAAGGCCCTTCACCCACAGCCTTTTCTGTCTGGAGAGCAGTGGAGGAGACGCACCGTGGGTCTGGGGGCCTGGAGCCCTGACCTACTCGGGCATTTCTGAGGCTTTCCACAAGGAAACTCTAGGTAACCAGATGAAGCTTTAGCTTTAGTTTTGGATTTAAAGAAGGAAATCCTTACCAAAGGAGAAAAAAAAAATCCACTTCATGCTAACCATAAAATGCCACCCCAAATTCTGCTGCTTTTCTACGGAGGTCAGCATGAGTTAGTGTCCCCGCAGAAAAAGCACTGGGCTTCGGGGCGTGTTCAGGAGCCTGAGCTGTCATCTCCAGAAGCCAAAGTCCCCAGAAGCCGACACCAGCTATGCCCCCATGGGGGTCAAACTGCGGTCGCAGAACACAGGGTTTTGATGTCTAATCGCAGGCTCTCTCTTCTTCATCATCCAGCTTCTCCAGGCCGGAACCATTTTCTCCCCAACCCCCTTAGACACTGGGAAAAAAACCATTTTCTCCCAAACCCCATTAGACACTGGGAAAAACAAAGTCTCTTTTAGCTTCTAGAACTGCACTGGCCAATATAGTAGTCCCTAGCCACAAGTGGCTATTTAAATTTATATTTATTAAAATGAAATAAAACTGAAAATGCAGTTCCTCAGTGGCACTAGCCATATTCCCAATGCTCAACAGGCACAGCTGGCCTGATAGCCATCCTGGTCCTGTTCTAGACCCTTTACTCGCCAGAAGTCTTAAAAGTATTTTGCTCTTCTCTTCGTGTGATTGCTTTGATTTATACTCACTCCTGTCATCTCTGCCTCTCCCCACCTTCACATTTCTCCCCTTGAACAGCCCTGCTAACTTGGCCTGGTTTTTCTCTTTACTTTTTGTCCTTTTTAGAAAAACAATCTTGGGACCAACCCCAGGGTGATTTTTACTCTTGAATTTACCATGACAGGCATCTGAGTTTGCATAAAACACATAGTAGATGATTTTTGTGTATAAGGGAAAGGGAGTGACCATAAATACACATGCAATTAGGTAAAAAAAATCACAGGAACCCAGGTTTTCTCTCTTTGAAAGAATCCTTTGGAAGGATTCCAGCTCTTGCCTACTGCAGCAATGAGAATTTAGGTGACATGATGGAAATTAACAAGAACACTGAGAATGAATTAGAACTGCTCTAAAATCTATCTTTGAGGTTATTAATTCAAGCATGATATAAGCCCATGGGATCATTATTTGATTTTAAGTAACATGTTATCTGTTAACAAACAGAAGACTGCTATTTCCTACACAATAAAGAACACATTATTTTTTTTCTGAACAGAAATAAAAGATATTTAGAGAAAAAAATGACAAATGTCCTGATTTTAACCTTTGCATATGCATTATCAACCAAGACAGTCAAGTTTTTTTCCTCTGGAGTGGAATGAAAGAAATGACAGCATCAAACAACAGTAAAGAAATGAAGTGACACAGATCACGGAATGCTGTAGGAGGGCAATACTTGCTATGGGAATTTGGAGGCTGTTGTGGAAGACCATGGGCTGGGAAGATTTCATGACGTGATGGGAGGAATTAGAGAAGCAGCATGTTCTCATCTCTACTGATACGTAATTTTGGTAATGGAATTAAACGTAGGAAGTAGTATCTTAAAAATTTAAGGCTAGAATGCTAATAAGTTTTTTTATGGACAGTTTAAATAGAAAATTTTCTCTTCTTTCTACAAGTACTTTTAAAAGTGAAATGCATTTGAATATAGCCTAAAGCAATGGAACCAAAAGAAAACATTAAATGTCTTGGAGAAAAATGAAGATTTATTTTTCTTTCAGCAAGCCCACAACACCCAAAACGAAATTACAACTGATACTTTCAACTATTGTGATAGTGATCCATCATTTGGACAAAATTATTTTTCTTAAGGCCTGGTGAATATTACACAATAAGGCATAAAAATACTAAAAAGAATAAAGGTAATTGAAATCACACTTCTCAGCTGAGTATAATCCTGAAAAATTAGGACATGAAGAAAAAATATATACTATAAAAAAAATTCTTCCTTCTATATGTTTTTTTTGGGGGGGTTAAATGAGATGGACCAACTCGCTTACTTATTTTGAAATTTGGTTAAAAAGATGGATATAAAGTGCAGTCCTTATTTCACCTACAACATTTGAGATCTGAAAGTGCTACTTATATATTACTCTTCTGACATCAAATTTGAGCCTCAATTTAAGAAAATAAGATCTAGAACCTATGTATGTAAAAGGAAAATTAATTACTTGGACTGAGGAAATTATTTGCTATCATTAAAGAGAATGAGTGCTATTTTAAAGAGAAAAGACGTTAGAAGACAGAAAAGAGCTCAGTTTTTCTGCATGAAAAAGGCACAGGTAGAAGGACAGGACAGGCATGAGTAGAGTTACTTCTGAAGATTCGGGAGGCAGAAAGATGTGCATAAAAGTCATGTGGGAAAAGATGCAGGTAGAAGCCAGAAAGTCACTTTGGAGATGGGAGGCGTTCTAGTTATCTAATGCTGCATATAAATTTTCCCAAAACTTAGTGACCAAAAATAATTGTTTATTATGCTTACAGATTCTGTGAGTCAGGAATTTAGAAAAGGTTCAGCTGGGCAGTTTCCTGGGGTCTCTCATGCAATTGCATTCAGATTCTGGCTGGGGCTGCAGTAATCTGAAATTCTGACTGGGCTGGATGACCCATTAGCATAGCTGGTAAGTTAGTTCTGGCTGTTGGCTGGAGGTCTCAGTTCCTCTCCATGTGGGCCACTCATGGGGGTGCTTGAGTGTCCACATGACATGGCAGATGGCTTCCTCCAGAACAAGCAATCCAAGAGGCCAAGGGGGATGCTATAATGCATTTTATGACCTAGACTTGTAAGTCACATATCATCAC
Organism: Tolypeutes matacus; assembly: GCA_026826555.1. NCBI lineage: Eukaryota > Metazoa > Chordata > Mammalia > Cingulata > Chlamyphoridae > Tolypeutes > Tolypeutes matacus. The sequence continues at coordinate 4,866,898 of JAKSZT010054561.1, read as the reverse complement.
TTCTGTGATATACTATTGACCACTCAGCACCAGCTCTGATTCAGTGTGGGAGTGGATCACACAAGGGCATGGATGCTGGGAAGTATGGGAGCCATCTTGGGGGCTGGCTACCACAGGCGGGAGCCTCAGAGAGGATTTGTAAATTGCTTTTCCAAATCATATGCCATATAACCATGCCACAGACTCCTCACCCAATTTTCAGTAAATCTTAAACACTCACTAATGGTTTGTGGAATTGATTTGCTTTTTTCTCTATATTTGATTGATTTATATTTACATATTAAATAAATAGAATCATGCAATATGTAATATTTTGTGCCTGGTTTCTTTCTGGATTTGCTTTTGAGACTGCTTTAAATGGATTTGGGATAAGAGGAGAGACTACTCACTGAGTTTTGGACACATCTCAATTACATAAACATTTTGGCATTTTTCCCTGAATGAGGTAGTGAGTCTCTGGGTGATATTTAAAAGAAATCCTATAAAATTGGTGGGAATTCTAACTAAGGCTTCTCTTTCTATTTCTCTTTACAAGTCACAGATGGCTCTCATTGCATTGCCTATGAATAGCTTTGTTCTGCATTTGGCCTTTTACGTTGGTTTGAAACCAGAAAGCCCACTGTGGGGAACTCTATCCAGCCACATTTTTGTCATATTCATATCTTCAAAGGGCTACATGGAGATCTATCTTCCTTTCTCTTCATTCCATGAGAGAACATGCTCTCTCCCTCCTTTCTTTCCTCGATGCCTTGAGTAGGAGAAACAATACATTTGAGGATCCAGAAGAAGAACTAGGAAGAGCTAGAGAGGAGATGTTTCATTCAACAGTCCTCTGGATATTCAGAATTCCCTTTTCAAGATCAGTTCATTATTTGCTTTATGGGGAAGATGATTACTTCTGGAAAATTATCTACTCATCAAAAAAAAAAAAAAAAAAATCAAGTACAGATAAAGGTAGAGGAAACAAGCTCTGTCCTATTGGGAAAAGCATTGAGGATCTGTTACTACCATTTCAGATTAAGTCAAAGATAATTTGCGTAGTTATTGGCTTTTATAAATGCAGTCTGTTGCACAGGGCTCCATGAATATTCTCTAACAAAACTTTAATGAGAATCCATGAAATACTCAATAGCACTTTGCTTCACAACATGTTTTAAAAGAGCTATTATTGCAATGACTAGAATATGCTAAACACATAGACTATTATCCATTTGATTTTCTGTTGAAGAGAATTATTGCAAAGCAGTTTGATTGAGACTTTTTATTTTCAGCTTTTTCAAGCTGGGTATTGAGTTGCTTTGCCTTCATTTAAACATTAAGTTCTAAAATTAATTTACAGTACATTCAGGGAAAAGACTCCTTGGTTTAAAGCAAAAGCTACAAAAAGGTGGAAAATTCAGTTACCTCAAAGGCTTAAAATTAAATATAAATTCAATTCAATTAACATTTATTGAATGCCTATAGGGAGCATGGCACTGTGCTAGGTGCTAGAATTTGAAATAGAGGTTCAGGAGGGTTTCAAAGTTAATTTTATGTGTTTGGGTAGAGAAAACTTAGAATCATTTAAACTGTATATTCTTTTGGCAGTCTAAATTTCTTTTGATACATTCTGAAAGCATTTGATATAATTGGGAATGTGGTGAAGAGAACAGAAACCATTCTTTCTTGGGTCTTAAATTTGGAATGAAGGAATTTTTCTTATTACTTTGAGAAATAGTTTAATTAATAGAAAAAATAGTTTCTTGACTTAAACTAAAATAAGTAGATGAGAATGTTGCTTTCAGAAAGACAATAAAGTGATAATACTCCTGCTGTACATAGAAGTTAATTTTGCAGGTTTACAACACACGTACCCTTTAAATATCATTCTAAAAAATAATTGAATAAATAGTATTTATTCAATTATTTATTTATTATAAATAGTATTTCTTTTAATATCACCAGAAACCAGGAATGCTTTAGAAGTAGAGTAGAGTAAGTTTTAGAACTGCTAGAATTTGCCATAAGTTCTACCAAAATCCCACAAAGCAGGGCCACCCAAATGTTTCCAGAGCTATCCTTACCTAAGGATGTTTCACATAACTACTGTTCCCTTTTCTGCAAAAATCAAAATGGCCTTAAAAATAAGATGAGTTGCTTTCTTAGGAGAAAAAAACACACTTTGTAGTTTATCATAGCAGTAGTCTATAGCAGAGCCCCAAATACTGTGACTTTGTCTATGTTACATTCTCACTCTGTTCATTGAGTCCCTTCCCTTCCCTCTCCTTCCCTCTCACCCTTCCTTCTTCCCTCCCACCTTCCTTCCTTCCTCCCTCCCTCCCTCCCTCCTTTCCTTCCTTCCTTCCTCCCTCCCTCCCTCCCTCCCTCCCTCCCTCCCTTCCTTCCTTCCTTCCTTCCTTCCTTCCTTCCTTCCTTCCTTCCTTCCT
>JAKSZT010054561.1:4796610-4864462 GCA_026826555.1 Tolypeutes matacus | reverse complement strand
CCTTCCTTCCTTCCTTCCTTCCTTCCTTCCTTCCTTCCTTCCTTCCTCCCTCCCTCCCTCCCTCTTCCTTTTTTCCTTTCTTCATTCCCTTCCCTTCCCTTCCCTTCCCTTCCCTTCCCTTCCTTTCCTTTCTTTTCTTTTCTTTCTTTTCTTTCTTTTCTTTCCATATAAAGATCTTCCTTTCCCACTGCATTGCAATGGCACTTTCATAGTAGACTAGCAGTCTGTATGTTAATGGGTCTATTTCTGGGCTCTATTTTGTTTCATTTTTCTATTTGTCTATTCTCAATTGACCCCACACTGTCTTAATTACTGTAACTTAATACCACTCTTAATATTAACCCTTATCAGAAGCTATCTGATAAGTCCTCTAACTTTATTCTACCTCAAGATTGTCTTGAGTATTGCCAGGCCTTTTTATGTCCATATAAATTTTAGAATCAGATTCTCAATGTCAACAATGATTTAAAAAACCTGCTAGGATTTTGATTGGAATTGCATTTAACCTATAGATAAATTTGGGGAGATCAGAAACACTTAATATTGAGTTTTACAATCCACAAACATGATATATTTTACTATTTATATAAGGTCATTTTAAATTTTCTCTCAAAAATGCTTTCTAGGTAGAAGTCTTGTATAAATTTCTTTAGATTCCTAGTACTGATTTTTTGGATAATGTTTTATTTATTTATTTATTTTTTTTTCAAGATTCTTTTTTTTTTTTTTTATTATGGGTAAAAATCAAAATTCTCACAATACATACAAACATTTGTAAAATGATATATAAATATATATGCATATATGTGTATTTGCTTACAAAGATGTTATTTTTTATATATATATATACATATATTTTAAGAGGTGCTTAGATTACCTAAAATATTATACGGAACCCACTCGGATTCCCATGTTGCCCACCTCCCACACCTCCCACCACATCCAACACAAACATCTCCCATAGTGTGGCCCACCAACCTCAATGAACTTACACCTCCTGGAGCCTTGCCACCAACCATAGACCACAGTTCACACTGTAGACCACACTCTCTCCCACTCAGTTCTGAGTGGTGTGTGCTGATTTAAAATGGCCTACATCCATTGCCACAACAGTACTCAGGACAACCTCCAACTCCCAAAGAAGCCCCTGTATTTCAACTGCTCATCCCCTCCCTACCCAAAAAACTGTCAAGTAGCCACTGGCTCCACCTCATTGTTATAATTTCTTGCATTGCAAGAATGGATAATGTTTTAAAAGGTAGAAATTTTTTAAATTTCTTTTTCCAATTGTTTGTTGTGCTAGTGTAATAGAAATACAACTGAGTTTTATATATTGACTTTGTATTCTGAGATTTTCCTAAATTTCCTATTATTTCTAATATTTTGCCTATATACTTTTGGATTTTCTATGTACAGATTATCTTATCTGCAAATAATGACAATAATTTCCCCCCTCCAATCCTTATACCATTGATTTCTTTTCCTTGCATTATTGCACTGGCTGAGATTTCTAGTTCAAAACTGAATAGATGAGATGATAAATATTTTTATCTCATTCTTGATTTCAGGGAGAATGCTATTAACATTTTACAATCAGGTGTGATGCTTACCATAAGGATTTTTGTAGATAAGGGAGTGTTTTTAAAATTATATTTATTTCATGTACAGCATTTTCATTTTTTATGGAGTTAATAATTGTTTCTTTTTTCTTCTTCTTTAGCCTACTTTCCTTCAACCTAAAACTGGGTCCTCCCAAGCCCTCTAACCATTTTGTAAAATTTCTCTCAACACAATTTTCCATGTGGTCAAAGCTGTCAGTTAATCAATTCCATTTTTTTCCTCTTGTGGAAACACCATAGACCATAATCCTGCTGGACACTTCTAGAACTTCACTTTGCCATCATTCTGAGAATCCCTATTGCCTTTCCTGGTTTGCAGATGCTGTTTCTGATTCCCTGATTGTCTTTTTTCCCTTGTTTTGGTGAAAAACATTAGCAATTGTCTATGGATACCCAGCTCAAGGGTGGCCACTCAGAGTGGGGAGTCAGGACTTCCTGGAGGAAACCAAGGCTCGATTAAGCTGAGGAGCAGTAGGACAGAAAATATGGAGGCGAAAACTGGAAAGAAAGAGCTGCCACACTTCAACTTTCTCACTACTTCTTCCTTCTGGGTCCGCCAAGGTGGTGAGGCTCCTCTGAGTGTGCAACATCCTTTCCCCAGCTCTTGATGAAGGCTGGTCTAACCCTGAGCGTCCCTGAAGCCTGCAGCCACCTCCAGACCACAGTGACAGGGGTACAGTCCCTCAGCCTTGCTCCATCTTTTCCCAAGGGCCCAGGACATGCCATGGTGGACCCTGAGGGTTTCTTCTACACTCAACACCTGGTTTTACCTGTAGCTTCAGTCTTGCTTGCACTTCTACCAATTTCTATTGGTCAAAGCAGGTAAAAAGCCAGTTCAGATTCAAGTCATGGGGAAATAGACTCCACCTCTTGATGAGAGGAGCAGCAAAGCACATTGCAAGGGTCCTGTATACCTGTATGGGAGGAATTCATAGACCTATTTTCGATCCACCAAAAGTACTCAGTATTTTGAGAATATAGATTGGAAATGGGATGTTGGAGAAAAGAGGAATCAAGGAAGACTCCGAGAATTTGGTTTGAGCAACTGGCAAGAAGAGGTTGATTAAACCGAGATGGCGAAGACTGGGTAGATTAAGTTTTGGGATGGGCGAATAATAGGAGTTTAATTTGGGCCATATTAGTTTGAAATATCTACTAGATATCCAAGAAGATGATGCCCAGTGAGCAGGAGGAATTCAGAAGAGATTGAGTTAGATTTGTAAATTTGGAAGCCAACATCATATCGATGGTATTTAAAGCCAAGGCAAAATCATTAAGGGACTGAATGTAGTTAGAGAAGAGCAGAGGGCTAAGGATCCATTGCTGGCACTCTAATTGTAAGAGGCTGGAAGAAGAGAAAGAACTAGAAAAGGAGGTTAAGAAGAAGCCAAGTGGTAAGTTTGAAGCTTTTTGTAGAGTCCAGAAAAGTTCATGTCCTTAGAGCCAATCCATTCCTGTGCTTGTAAACCTATTTTAGATAGGAACTCTTGATTAAATTACTTCTGTTAAGGGCCTTTTATTTGATTGTGTGGCCCAGGGTGGGACTTAATCCTCTTCCTGGAGTCCTTTATAAACAGAGGACTAAAAGCAGCAGACACAGAAAAAAGCGGCAGAGATAGAGCAAGGCCTCCAGAAGTTGATCAGCCTGGGAGAGAGAAAAGCCACAGGCCTGAGGAGAGGGGAGAGGCAAGTGGACTGCCATTGTGCTCTGTCATGTACTTGATCACCTACAGCTGAGTTTGGAGAGAAAGCATCTTTATATGGCTCCGCCATCTGCCTGGTCACCCACAGCTGCAACCTGATAAGACAATATCTCTGATGATGCCTTGATTTGGATACTTTCATGGCCCCAGAACTGTAAACTTTTAAGCTAATAAATTCCCTTTATAAAAGCCAACACATTTCAGGTAACTTTTGTTCCCAGCAGCCTTTAGCAAACTAAAACAGTAAGTTAAAAGCAAAATCAAGAAAGTGTGATGTCCTGAAGACTAAGTAAAGAAGGTATAACTGTAATTGTGGATATTAAAGATAAGCACAATCCCTGCCTTCCAGAAATTTGTTCTTTATTGGGGAGATAATATAGAATAACTAATTGAAATGAATAAGTGTTTATGATTACAATAATTACAAAAAGGAAATTAAAAGATAGGCTGTGTTGGTGTGAGCTTAATTATGTATTAACTCCATAGTTATTTATTAGAATAACTATGCTGGACCCTGGAGATTATGAGTACTTCAGACAAGGCTCCTGTTCCAGTGAAGCTTACCTACTGTTCAGGTTAGACAGACATTAAATAAGTAAAGAAATAAATCAGCAAGATGAATTTAGGTGTTTTCACAGGTTAGGATAAAAATAAACTATGATGATACAATTATTCATGGAACATCTGCTAGTGCCATTCAGGCACCGTTCTAAGCGCTGGAAATAAAGCAGAGACACAATAGACACCAATCCCTGCCTTCATGGACCTTGAAATAGTGGAGGTGATAAGCAATATGATAAAGTAATTTGAGGCTTCAGTTTTGAGAGACTGAATACACAAATGAATAATGGCCAGATCATATATAAAAATAGAACCGTGACCCACAATCTGCAGCATTCAGTCCCAGAAGCCAAACCACAACCTCTATAGCAATCAGCACAATACAGTCAGGACTTGAACAATAACTACCAGCTTCCCTAATTTTGCCCCCCAATTCCTACTTAAGAGTGATAGAGAAAACCTGATATGCTACCCTAACAAATCACATAGGATGCCCTGCTTCAAGTCCACCTCTAGATTCCCCAGGCCAACCTCCAGTCAGGGCATACCTGAAGCCATCCTATTTTCCCATTGCAAATCTTTGGCACTCCCTTTTTGCCTTTGCACTCTTCTTTTGCCTTTGTGTCTCTGCCAAATGCAAGTGATGGTGGCTGGCTTCCTTGCTATAGCAAGTTCTAAACAAATAGCCTTAGCTTGTTCTTGTTGGAGTGGCCTTCATTTATTTACACAGTTTATAGGAACAAATTATATGGGATGCGGAGGAGAATGATATAGTTCTAAGCATATAGAATCTTTTAAATCATGGTTTAAAGGTACAAGTGGCCGAAACAGAAGGAGTGGCACAAGGATGTAAGAAGATAGATTGATCCTTTTTTATATCCAAAGTGTCAGTGATTTTACCCATAGAAACATCTAGATCAGAACTTGCCACCTATGCTTTTCATGTGATGAAGGTTTATTTGGAAGAGGTTATTTTCTGTTAATTGTGGACCTCTTATCTCTGATGGCATTCATTGAAGGTCCAACATCACCTTTGCTGACCCTTTCTTCTCCCCAGACAGAGTAAAGTTTTCCCTCCTATACTCTCCACTGGAAATGTGTACAGACTTCTAATACACAGGCAACCCATTGCACTAAGATTGCTTCCTTTTTAAAAATTGCCTTTTCCCTCCATCTTTGTAGTTTTCCATGCCTAACACATGGTAGGTAGTAAAACAAATATTTGTTGACTAATAATTAGAATTCAGAGCATTTCGGGAAATTAAGCTTTTGCTATTCATAGTATCAGAAATGAGTAGCAGAACGACCTGGTTGGAATTGTAGCCATTGAGATTGAATTTAACTTTAGTTTGTAGAATATTTAGGTTGCGAGAAGAACATTTTAGTAGTTCAGACATTAGGGGCTGTCCTGGTTTACTGGTAGCTTGAGGCTAATGTGACAAGGCAGATAAGAAAGGGTCAAGGTAAGGAAATATGTTTGATTGGATGGCGTGGGACTAGGTATTTAAGTTAAATGGTTAGTTCTAGATCCAGTAAAGTCAGCTTAACTAGTAGTGACTCTGGGTTTGAGAAAGCAGGGTATTATTAATTCCAGTAAGTCAATGGTCACAAGCTCAGTCTGGAAAGTGTCAGAGAACTGGACAAAGCATCTGGGATATAAAAGTACGGCCTAGGCAGAGGAAATCAAGGGCAGATTCAGTGATACAGCACTCAAAATGCAGCTTAATATTGAGTTGAAGGCTGCTCGAGAACTGGTCTCCTGCCTTAGGCCCTGTTGCAAGCAGAGGATAGCAAGCAGGTAGTTGGCTCAAGGGAAAAGGGCAAGAAGAAAGCCTTTACATACTAGAAAGTGAAATTGTTGCACACAGAGGTGGTTTGCTGGGCGTGGACAGGAAGAGGTAAATAATGTCACAGGCAGGTTCCAGAATAAACATTCCCAGATATTTGTAAGAAAAGCCAGGAATTCTGTGATTCAGAAACTGACATATCTGCCTAGAGGAAGAACTGGGAGAAGTTGTTAAATAACCATTGCTCCAATGTGGATCTAAAGTCCTTAACAAAAAAGGTTATAGACAAGAGCATGAAAAAAATCTCCCACTGTCAATCCAGGGAAGAGTCTATAGCAAAGCTACTCAGAATCTTGTAAATTTGGTATAGGACCCATGATTTAAAGTTCAACATCATTTTCTTTTCTTGAATGGTGGGAGATCTCAAAGGGAAATATCTAATCCTCATGAAAAGACCATGAAGTGCATCCAAGGAAGACAATTTTGTTGGAGAGCGCACTCCATGATGTGGGACTCCTCACTGGCAAGCCTCTGATACTGAGGATGTGTGTAAACTGTGTCTGGGTATTTGTGCACACATATATGTAAATATTGGTTTCTTCAGGTCAAGGACAGATAATAAAGAGGGAGAAACATATCACTGCTCATGCTGGTACTCAATAGTGATTATATTTTACAAATTGGTTTTTAAAGATGGAATATATTCTCCTCTAGTTGGTTTGACAGTACCCAAGGGTAGGGGGATAGTCCATATGACCTTTGAAAGTCAATTTTCATCTCAAGATTTTACATTCTGATTATGCCTGACAGACTAGTTAAATAAATGATAGTTTTTCTATTAGAAAAGAAAATGGACTGAAATTCATTCTATTTGAGCAGCAAAAATTAGAAAATAGGTCAACTCTTAATTATTCAGGGTAATAGAGAACATCTTGGATGGATTATCCCAAACCACAGGTAATTAACAAAATGTGCAAATTAGGCACTGATTCATAGCATTCATTAAAATTTACATTTAAACTACTACTTAAGCAGCATATATTTGTAGATGAGCAAATCAACACGGTAATATTATTTTAAGGTGGATTTAGACATTTTAAAAGAAAGTGTGGAGCTGGAAATATCGCTGACAAAATGGACAATCTGGATATTTTGAATTCTAAAATTCCAAACATTTACTTCAAGCTCCACAGGGCAATTGGCAGGTTTTATTGTCCTTTTTTTGTAAAAGGCAAGTGAGAGACCAACAGTGGTGTTCTACTCCCAGAAGCTCTGCCTGTTGGCCCAGTGCCAGGGAACCTGCCCTGCTTGCTGGGGCTTAGGCCTGCAAGGTCATCTCTCTCCCACACACGTCCATGAAAGAGCTAATAGCAGCACAAAGGCTAGGGAGAGTGAAGGATATGAGAAGGACAAACCGGAGGCATGAAAAATCCACAAACAGGACAATCCCTAACTGACTATGAAAACCAAAATTTTAGTGCCAGCCCCGTATTACTCTCATTTTTCAATAGAATCTGACCTAGAAAGATCAGTTATTTTGTCAGATTTTGTTACATTACCTTTAATTATTCTAAAATTATTTGCAGAAATAATACATGATATTATTGCTTTTTGATTGAAGATTTATTGAGCCCTATTGCATGTCCGACACTGTACTGGGCATTTTGCTAATGCTATCTTCTTTAAATCTTAATATTATTTTCATTTTACAGAGGATACACAGATAAATTCACAATAGCATATGGTAGAGGTATTGATTAAACCCAGCTTGGTCTGATGCCAAAGTCTGTGCTCTGTTTACCAGGCCAGTAGTTCTCAAAGAGTGGCATCCTGTCTGCATCTTCTGGGAACTTGTAATTCTGAATTCTTGGGCTTTATTCCACACCTGATGAACCAGAAACTCTGAGATTGGGGTCCAGCAATCTGTGCTTTAACAGGTCCTTTAGGTGATTCTGATGTTGCTCTAATTTGAGAACCACTGTGCTATTCCATGCTTCCTTAAAAAGACCTTTATTGTTTTCAACTAGAGGAAAGGAATTAATTGCCACTGGTTGTTACATGAGGAGAAAAATCGATAATATAATTTAATTGAGCTTCTTAACTGTACTTTGTGTTTCCAGGTTCTTCCATTGGCAGTTTTCTTTCATGGAGCAGCCAGGTAAAAATTCCTCAAAATTATTCAAAGAGAATCTTGTATTGTCTAAATCAGTACTCTCTAAAGTGTGCTGTAGGCAATCCAGGGGTTAGGCTGTAGGAAGAAAATATTAGGACTTATTTTTTTAAATTTAATTGTTATTTTATTTTTAAAAAGATACTTAGATTACATAATTGTTACATAAATAGTGTAGAGGATTCCCATATGTGCCACTCCCTACCCCTCTCACACTTTCCCACATTAACAACATCCTTCATTAGTGTGGTACATTTGTTACAATCGATGAACACATATTGGAGTATTACCACTAAGTGTGGATTATAGTTTGCATTATAGTTTAAACTCTCTCCCACACATTTTTGTAAGTTATAACAAGATATATAACGGCCTGTATCTGTCACTGCAACATCATTCAGGACAGTTCCAATGTCCCGGAAATGCCACCATATTACACCTTTTTTTAAAGATACTTAGGTTACATAGAAAATATAGGGGATTCCCATATGCCCTGCTCCACATACCTCCCACATTTTCCCACATTAACAACATCCTTCATTAATGTGGTACAGTCATTGCAATTGATGAACACATTTTGGAGCATTGCCACTAAGCATGGATTAAAGTTTACAATGTAATTTACACTCTCTCCCACACAATTCTGTAGGTTATAGCAAGATCTATAATGGTCTATAGTTGCAATGTCATTCAGGACAATTCCCAAGTCCTGAAAATGCCCCCATATTACGCCTGTTTTTCCCTCTTCCTGCCCTCTGAACATCCAGTGGCCACTGCCTCCACATCAATGGTATAATTTCTTCCATTGTAGAATCACAATAAGTCTATAGTAGAATACCAGTAAGTCTACTTTAGTCCATAGTTCATGGTCAATGATTTACATTATGGTTTACATTTTGGACCATACACTTTTATAAATTTTGATGTAATTTAACATGGCCCGTATCCATTAAAGCAAGATCATGTAGAACACTTCCATCACCCCAAAATCCCCCCTGAACATTCTATTCTATTCCTTCTTCTCCCTCCCCTCGGGACCCATGGCAACCACCCACACTTCATTCCTTGAAGGACAAGATTCATAGTTATTTGCAACAACACTGTTCTGCCCTCCCCTATTAGGCACCACCCATGCTCTCAAGAGACTCTCACCCCTCTATTTGAGAATATAGCAGGCCTTCCCAGGATGGGAGTCCACCACCTTGCCGCTCATTATGTGGGTCTCCACCCACTGATATAACACACTATGGCAAGATGAACACTCACACACTCCCTAGAAGCCTGCCCCAGGTGCACCCTGTCCCAAATGCCCCCCACATCCAACACCCCAAATCAGTAGCCCTCACTTGCCATATTGCCAACGGTGCATTTCCAATATTGTAGTTTCAACCTTGTACCCGCCAACCCCAGTGTTCACCTGCTTCCTCCCCCAACCCTCCATCCAGTTTCATGAACAGTCCAACCCATCATTCCCACCCTACTCCCCTGACAAACCATCACCGCCCAACCCAACAGTATCATTACACCACTGTCATGCCCCTCCACTGTACAATTACACTCTTCCACCTTATCAAAGATTTTGCCGATATGGGCATTGGCTCATAAACTTCTCCCTTTCTAATTCCTGTAAGCTTATCTTCTAGATTCTAGCTCTGTGAGTCTGCTCAATTTGCTTAATTCTTATCAGTGAGGTCATGTAATATTTGTCCTTCAGTGCCTGGCTTACTTCACTCAACATAAGGTCCTCAAGATTCATCCATGTTATCCCATGTGTTAATACTGTATTTCTTCTTACAGCTGAATAATATTCCATTGTATGTATATACCACAATTTGTTTATCCATTCATCTGTTGAAGGGCATTTGGGTTTATTCCAACATTTGGCAGTAGTGAATAATGCCACTATGAACATTGGTGAGCATATATCTGTTTGTGTCCCTGCTTTCAGTTCTTCTGGGTGTACACCCAGCAGTGGAATTTCTGGATCATATGGCAGTTCTATAGTTAGTTTTTTGTGGAACTGCCAAACTGTTCTCCACAATGGCTGCACCATTCTACATTCCCGCCAGCAGTGGATGAGGGTTCCCATTTTTCCACATCCTCTCCAACACTTGTAGTCCTCTGTTTATTAAATATCCGCCAGTCTAATGGGTGTAAGATGATATTTCATTGTAGTTATTTATTTACTTATTTTTTAATTTAAATTTTTTTTTTATTTTTTAAAAGATACTTAGATTATACAAATGTCACATAAAAAATATAGGGGATTCCCATATGCCCCGCTCCCCCACCTTCCTCATTTTCCCACATTAACAACATCCTTCCTTAGTGAGGTACATTCATTGCAATTGATGAACACATTTTGGAACATTGACATTAAGCATGGATTAAAGTTTACATTGTAGTTTACTTTCCCACACAATTTTATAGGTTATGGCAAGATTTATAATGGCCTGTATCTGTCGTTGCAATGTCATTCAGGACAATTCCCAAGTCTCAAAAATGCCCCTGTATTTCACCCGTTTTCCCTTCTCCCTGCCCTCAGAACCTCCAGTAGCCACTGCCTCTATGTCATTGATATGATTTCTTCCATTGCTAGAATCACAAGAAGTCTATAGTAGAATAACAGCAAGTCTACTTTAGTCCATAGTTCATTCCCCAATCCCAAGGATTCTGGAATGGTGATATCCACTCCACCTCTAATTGAGAGGGGCCTGTGATTCCATAGGCCTGATGGATCCTCTTGCTTGCAGTTGATTCTCTCGGTTCCTTGGTTTGGTAGTTGTCCATCATCACCTCCACGTTAGTTGTCCCGGGTGAGACTAATGAACTGGAGAATACGTGTTGCAACTCCAATGAGATTCAGGGCCCACCTGGCACATGGATAGCCCAAAGATTTGAGTCTCTTGGATGTACACCTACCAACTTTAGTACTAATTATAGGTTCAAATAGAAGAACAGAAGAGCCAGGTGTAGGGAAACCACAACTGAGTCCAACTCTATCACTCTGGTGAGCATAAATTCCAAAGTAGGGCCCACTGGCAAGGCACCAAACTCCTGAGCTATCTTCCCTGACTATAGTGTCTGGATGTCTCCAGAGACCTCATTTCCCTAATAGCTAGTGATGTTGAGCATCTTTTCATGTGCTTTTTAGCCATTTGTGTTTCTTCTTTGGAGAAGTGTCTATTCAAATCACTTGCCCATTTTTTAAATGGGTTTTTTGTTTGTTTTTGTTTTTGAGGTGTAGGATTTCTTTATATATGCAGGATATTAGGCCCCTATCAGATATGTGGTTACCAAATATTTTCTCCCATTGAGTAGGCTGTCTTTTCACTTGACAAACTCCTCTGAGGTGCAAAAGTTTTTAATTTTGAGGTGGTCCCATTTATCTATTTTTTTCTTTTTGCTGCTCATGTTTTGGGTGTGAAGTTCATGAAACTATTTCCTGTTATAAGATCCTATATATGCTTCCCTATATTATCTTCCAAGGTCTTTATGATCTTGGCTCTTATATTTAGATCTTTGATCCATCTTGAGTTAATTTTTATATAAGGTGTGAGATGGTATTCGTCTCTCATTCTTTTGGGTATGGATATCCAGTTCTCCAAGCATCATTTGTTGAAGAGGGCATTCTCTCCCAGTTGAATGGGCTTGGTGGCCTTGTTGAAGATCAGTTGACTGTATATGCAAGGGTCTATATCAGAACTCTCAATTCAGTTCCATTAGTCAGTATGTTTATCCTTATGCCAACACCATACAGTTTTGACCACTGTAGCTTTGTAGTATGTTTTAAAGTCAGGTAGTGTGATTCATCTGATTTCATTTTTCTTTTTCAATATGTCTTTGGCTATTCGGGGACTCTTGCCCTTCCCAATAAATTTCATTGTTAGTTATTTTTATTGGGATTGCATTAAATCTGGGGATCAATCTGGGTGGGAGAGACATCTTAATGATGTTTAGTCTTTCTATCTATGAATAGGGAATAGTCTTCCATTTATCTATGTCTTCTTTGATTTCCTTTAACAGTGTTGTGTAGTTTTCGTCATGTAAGTCATTTACATGTTTAGTTAAATTTATTCCTAGGTATTTTATTCTTTTAGTTGCTATTGTAAATGGGTTTTTTTCTTGATTTCCTCCTCAGATTGCTCATTATTAACATACAGAAAGGCTACTGATTTTTGCACATTGATCTTATAACCTGCGACTTTACTGAACTCATTTATAAGCTCTAAAAGCTTTCTTGTAGATTTCTCAGGCTTTCTATGTATAGGATCATGTTGTCTGCAAATAGTGAAATTTTTACTTCTTTCTTTCCTATTTGGATGCCTTTTATATCTTTTTCTTCTCAAAGAGCTTGAGCAAGTACTTCTAACATAATGTTAAATAGAAGTGGTGAAATTGGGTATCCTTGTCTTGTTCCCAATGTTAGATGGAAAGATTTTAAGATTTCTCCACTGAATATGACATTAGCTATGGGTTTTTCATAGATAACCTTTATCATGTTGAGGAAGTTTCCTTCTACTCCTATTGTAGTGTTTTTATCAGGAAAGGGTGTTGTATTTTGCCAAATGCTTTTCCTGCATATAGAGAGAAGATCATTTGATTTTTTTCTTTCAATTTGTTTATGTGGTGTATTACATTGATTGATTTTCTTATGTTGAGACATCCTTGCATACCAGGGATGAAACCCACTTGGTCATGGTGTATAATTCATTTGATGTGCTGTTGGATATGATTAACAAGTATTTTGTTGAGGATTTTTGCATCTAAGTTCATTAGAGAGATTGGTCTACAGTTTTCTTTTCTTGTGGTGTCTTTGTTTGGCTTTGGTATTAGGGTAATGTTGGTATCATAGAATGAGTTAGGCAATGTTCCCTCCACATCTATTTTTTGGAAAAGTTTAAGCAGGATTGGTGTTAGTTCTTTCTGGAATGTTTGGTAGAATTCACCTGTGAAGCCATCTGGTCCTGGGCTCTTCTTAGTTGGGAGGGTTTTGATAACAAATTCTATCTTATTACTTGTGATTGGTCTGTTGAGTTCATCAATTTCTTCTTTTATCAATGTAGGCTGCTTGTGTGTTTCTAGGAATTTGTCCATTTCCTCTAAATCATCCATCTTGATGGCATATAAATTTTCAAGGTATCCTCTTATGATACTGACATGGAGAGAGATGCCAGTTTCTGTGGGGTCAGTGGTGATATCTCCTTCCTCATTTCTTATTTTAAGTATTTGCATCTTCTCTCCTTTTTTCTTTGTTAGTCTAGCTAAGGGTTTGTCAATTTTATTGATCTTCTCGAAGAACCAGATTTTGGTTATGTTTATTTTTTCTAGTGCTTTCTTATTTTCAGTTTCATTTAGTTCTGCTCTTTCTTTCTACTTCCTTTGGGGTTAGTTTGGGGTTCTTTTTCTAATTCCTCCAGGTGTGCAGTTAGGTCTTTGATTTTAGCTCTTTCTTCTTTTTTAATATAGGAATTTATGGCTATGAATTTTCTTCTGAGTACAGTTTTTGCTGTATCCCAAAGGTTTTGATACGTTTTGTTGTCATTTTCATTGGTTTCAAAGTAGTTACTGATTTCTTTTGTGATTTCCTCCTTGACCCACTGTTTCTCCAAGAGTATGTTGTTCAACCTCTGTGTCTTTGTGCCTAATCTGTTTCTCTGTCCCTTACTGGTTTCTAGCTTCATTCCATTGTGGTCAGAGAAATTACTTTGTATAATTCCTTTTTAAAAAAAATATATTAAAAAAAATTTAAAAGATACTTAGATTTTACCTGAAGGTTACACAAAAAATATAGGGATTCCTACATGCCCTGCCCCCCCACACCTCCCACACCCTCCCACATAAATAGCATCCTTCATTTGTATGGCACATTCTTTGCAATTGATAAATGCATCCTGGGTTATTGATACTGAGCATGGACCATAGTTCACATTGTAGTTTACTTTCTTTCCCACACAATTCTGCAAGTTATGGGAAGATATATAATGGCCTATAGCTGCCATTGCAATGTCATTCAGGATGAATCCAAAGTCCTGAAAAAGCCCCCATATTACACCTGTTTTTCTCTCCCCCCTGCCCATAGAGCATCCTGTGGCCACTGTCTCCACATCAATGCTGTAATTTCTTATCTTGCTAGAATCACAATAGTAGAATACCAGTAAGTCCCTCTAGTCCATAGTTCATTCCCCAATCCTGAGGATCCTGGGATGGTGATGTCTACTCTACCTCTAATTGAGAGGGGGCTTCTATACCATCCAGCTGATGGATGGGATTCTTTTGCTTGCAGTTGTAGGCTCTCCTGTTTCCTTGGTATGGTGGTTGTCAATCCTCACCTCCTTGTTAGTTGTTCTAGGTGAGTCCAATGAACTGGAGAGTAGGTGTTGCAACTCCATTGAGATTCAGTGCCCAGCTGGGACATGGACAGCCCAAAGATTCAAGTCTCTTGGATGTACACCTACAAACTCCAGCACCAAGTATAGGTTCAAATAGAAGGGACAGATGAGCCAAGTGTAGGGAAACCACAACTGGGTCCAACTCTGTCACTCTAAGAAGCACAAACTCCAAAGTAGGATCCCCTGTCAAGGCACCAAACTCTGGAGCTATCTGCCCTGACCATAGGACCTGGGTATCTCCAGAGCCCTCAGGAACCCCACTATTTGAGATAGTGTCCACTTTGGCAGTCTATGAGATCCTGCTGAGATGTGCATAAGCATTACCTCTAGGATGACCTTCTGGCTCACTTTGAAGTCTCTTAGCCATGTAAACTCATTTGTATTTACTTTTCCCCCCTTTTGGTCAAGGTCTTTCCCCAGTTGCATTGCTAGTTGGTGCTTGGTAGTAATCCTTTGGTGTCAGGAAGGCTTATCCCCAGGAGTCATGTCCCACACTGGGGGAAGGTAATACATTTATATGTTGACTTTGTCTTAGAAAAAGGCCACATCTGAGCAACAAGAAGGCTCCCAGGAGGCAACTCTTAGGCACCCCACAACACCAGGCTAAGTTTCAGTTTCAAGAGCATAGGCTCACCAGCATAGTCTTCAACATCAAGAGCCCATCAATGGACCATCCTCCTTCACTAGTCATTGCCCCTGCACTTGGGGGACTGTTGCTGCTCTATTAGAGAACATGGCAGAGCTCTCCAGGATGGGAATTCAATATTCTCTCAGTTAGTGTGTGAATCTCCACCCACTGTGACAATGCCCAATGAATATTTGAACACATTTATATACATTATATGTATTTCCAGGTTAATTTCCTCCCATTTATCCCCCATCATTGGCACCCCACATTAATGATCCTCCCCTGCCCCAGCTGTAACCCTTCTGTGATCTAAAGCTTCTTAAAAAATGAAGCCAATAAAATAGCCAAATACAATTAATAGGAAAATGAAGTAATAATGATAGGTTTAAATATAAGACATTAAAAAAAATATTTAAAAAAACTAAAAACAAAGTTAAAAATTGGGATATTAAAGAGTAATGAAAATTATTAAAATTTTTTTTTGACATTTTGCCTTTCATCACTGTAATATCTGTTGTACTGAATGTACAGTGACATTTTCTTCCAATTATTCCCCAGTGTCTTATTTTTTTTCATTTTGTTTTCAAAGAAGTTTTAGATCACCATAAAGTCACATACAGAATACAGGGGACTCTGATATACCCAACATCCTCCCCCTTTTCCCATTCCTGTATTAATACCTTTTTATATGTGGATGGTACATTTGTTACATCTGATATACAAATAGTGAAACATAGCTACTAACCATGGTCAATGGTTTACATTATGATTTACATTTTAGACATATACTTTTTATAAATTTTGATGATATTTAACTTGGCCTGTGTCCATCATTGCAGGATCATGTAGAACACTTCCATTGCCCACTAAATATCCC
Source organism: Tolypeutes matacus (assembly GCA_026826555.1). Classification (NCBI taxonomy): domain Eukaryota; kingdom Metazoa; phylum Chordata; class Mammalia; order Cingulata; family Chlamyphoridae; genus Tolypeutes; species Tolypeutes matacus. The sequence continues at coordinate 4,848,725 of JAKSZT010054561.1, read as the reverse complement.
CTGTTCCATCTATGCTATTCCTCCTTCCACCTCCCCTTGGGGCCCACAGCGACCACCTGGCTTCACTCCTTGGATGACAAGATTCATAGTTACTTACAACAACACTGAGATCTTGACACACTGGTTTGTCCTCCCCTATTATGAACCACCCGTGCTCTATCTTTCTGAATTCATTGAAAGTTATTCTGTGGTCTAGCATGTGGTCTATCTTGGAGAATGATCTGTGTGCACTCGAGAAGAATGTATATCTTGTTGTATTTGGGTGTAATGTTCTGTATATGTCTATTAGGTCCAGGTCCTTTAATGTAGTATTCAATATCTTTGTTTCTTTATTGATTCTCTGTCAAGATGTTCTGTCTAGCGGTGATAATGGTGTATTAAAGTCCCCCACTAAAACTGTAGAGGCATCTATTTCTCCACTTAGTTTTTCCAGTGTTTGCCTCATGTATTTTGAGGTGCTCGGGTTAGGTGCATAAATGTTTATGATTATTCTTTCTTCTTGACAGAGTACCCCTTTTATTACTATATAGTGTCTGTCTTTGTCTCTTAAAATAGCTTTGCATTTAAAGTCTATTTTGTCTGATATTAGTATAGCTACTTCTGCCCCCTTTTTTTTATTTTATTATTTTTTGCTTGCAAAATTGTTTTCCAGCCATTTATTTTCAGTCTCCTTGCATCCCTAGGTCTAAGGTGGGTTTCTGGTAGACAGCATATAAATGGGTCATATTTCCTTAACCATTCTGCCAATCTGTGTCTCTTGACTGGTGAGTTTAATCCATTAACATTCAATATTATTACTGTCAAGGAATTACTTACATTAGCCATATTTTCTTTTGGTTTATGTATGCCATATGTTGTTTTCATTTCTCTTGTTATCTTTTTAGTTGTTCTTACACTCTCCTCCAACTTTCTCTCTCCTGTTTTTTTCCTTTTGACCTGTAGAATTCCCTTGAGTATTTCTTGAAATGCAGGTTTCTTATTGACATACTCTCTTAATTTCTGGTTATCTGTGAATATTTTGAACTCTCCCTCATTTTTGAATGCCAGTTTTGCTGGATAGATAATTCTTGGCTACAAGATTTTTTTCTTTTAGCACCGTAACTATGTCATACCACTGCCTTCTTGCCTCCATGGTTTCAGATAAGAAGTCAGCACCTAATCTTATCGAGCTTCCCTTGTATGTGATGGTTCTTTTCTCTTGCTTCTTTCAGTATTCTCTCTTTGTCTTGAGCATTCGACAATTTGACAAGTATATGTCTTGGAGTAGGCCTGTTAGGATTTATACTGTTTGGGGTGCGCTGTGCTTCCTGGACATGTATGCCCATGCCCTTCAATAGGGTTGGGAAGTTTTCAGCCATTATTTCCTCCAACACTCCTTCTGTCTCTTTCCCTTCTCTTCTCCCTCTGGAATGCCTGTAATGCATGTTTGTGCGTTTCATGTTGTGATTCAAATCTCTGAGTCCCTGCTTGATTTTTTTCTATCTTTTTATCTATTTGTTCTACTATCTGTTTGATTTCAGCTGTACTGTCTTCCACATCACTGATTCTTTCCTTTGCATGTTCAAATCTGTTGTCATGTGCTTCCATTGTATTTTTGATTTCTTGTATTGTGCCATTCATCACCATCATATCTGTTATCTTTTTATGTATGTTTACAGTTTCTTCAGTGTGTTCTCCCAGTGTCTTCTTAATATCCTTAATCTCTTCACTTCATTAAGTTGATTCCTGACATTTGTTCGGACATCTCTGATTAGGTGTTCCATGTTCTGCATCTTCTCCTGTTTTAGTTGGTTCATTGGACTAGGCTGTGTCTTCCTGTTTCTTAGTATGGGTTGTAATTTTTTTTTGTTGGTATCTAGGCATCAGTTTATCTTGATGGTTTTGTTCAGTTGATTAGCTTCTCTTTCTAATATAAGGTTTTATTTTGTTGTTGTTTTTGTGTGTGTGGTCAGTTTTTACTTTAACACTTTGTTCCTCTTATTCTGTTTCCTTGCTGTTGTCTATGCTCCCTTGAAAAAAAAATTAGGGCCAGAGAAAAGGAAAGAAGTATGAAGAGAAAAAGGATAATAGTAATAATAATAATAGTAAAAGGTAGAAGAGGAAACATATAAGACCTAGGAAAGTGGGTAATTAACTCAGGTAAGAAGTGCAGAAGAATTAGAGTAAAAAGATAGAGTACAAACAATGAAATGAGAATCTGAAAGAAATACATAGAATGAATTAAAAGGCCAGAATGGTGAGGAGAAGGGAAAGAGAAAAGAAAAGACAGAAAGAAAAAAAAAAGTAAAAAAAAAAAAAGAAAAAGAAAAACAGAGAAAAAAGGAAAGAAATAAGAACAAGAAAAATTGAAGACCAAACCAAAAAAAAAAAAAAAGGTGGAATGAAAGAACAACAGAAACAGAAGACAGAATGATGAAGGAAGGAAATTAAATAGTGTAGGTAGACAAAATTGGTAAACAAACAAACAAACAAAAAAGGAAACAAAAGAAGGGGAAGCACAACAAAGAAGAAACAAGAAACACAACAAAGAAGAGAGCGGCAAATAATTAACAACAAAAGGGAGGGGAACAAAGAGGATAAAAAGGGAAGAAAAAAAAAAAAACAGAACAAAAAAACAAGCAAACAAACAAAAACCATTGAAAAACAGCCTTCCCTCTGGATGTCTGATAACCTGGTGGATCACTTCTCAAAGAAGAGCCCTGAATTGAACCAGTGACCTCATATATTCAAGGTGGGAACTCCTCCACTGAGCTAAACTTTCTCCTTGGGTCAGTTAGCCTTTGAGAAAACTATCTGCCCACTTTCCCTTGGGCAGGTTAGAATCTTTACAGTTGGCCAGAGTCCTGCTGATTAGGTGCCTGTCTATCCCTGCCCCCTTGCTATTCTAATTGTTTCCTCTCCCAGGGCAGCTGGGCATGACAGCCTGTGTGAGCGGATCCCCGCTCCCCTCTCCTGGTCAGGTTGAGGTCCCTTCTAGGATTCAAAGGGGGCCTTGGTGACTGAACTCATCACAAAGAAACCACTCTTGATCCTCTTCCAGACCCCTCTTCCTCCCAGGGGACCCTAAAAGGCCCTTGAAAGCTTATTGAGGCTTCCTACTGCACACCTCCCTTAGAGGAGTTTGAATTTTGATAGTTTTCAGTGCCAGACTAGTCAATTGCCTCTCTCTGCCTTCTCCCTGCCCAAGTTCCTCTCTCCCAGGACAGCTGGGTGCATCTGGCTGCCTGAGCAGATTCCCCTCTCCCCTCTTCCTGGGGCCACCTCTGTGCCAGCTGGTATGCTCCTTGAAGTTCAAAGGGGGCCCAGGTAACCAAACACACAGAAAGGAAACCCCTCTCCACCCTTTGCCAGAGCCCTCTTCCTCCCAGAGAACATTCCCTCCCACTCGGTGGCTGGTGGGAATTAGGGGCTTCATGGAGGCTTTTTGCCTTGAGGGTGGGGCTTAGTCGCCTGCTATTTCCAGCCACAGAGGCGAGAAACTCACGGTTTTCCCTTGGGCTCTTTATCTCTTTGCCCAGTTCCCTCCAGACCGATGTCCTGAAGCCCCCAAAACAGCTCACTTGGGTAGGATTTTGCCCCTTCTCAGCCGTTTTTTGTGAGAGGGGTTGGGAGTGCCCACCTAAGTCAATGCCTTCTTGTTGGAACTCCTAGGACATCTTTTTATAGTAATTTTTACCTAAAAATAAGAATGAGATAAATTTACAAATATTTTATATGGATTGACAGTAACACACACTGATATGCAAATACACATCCATTGGCTCTGTGTATAGAAGCCCTCTTGGGCCTTGGCTCCCAGCCTTCGTCCTCTAGTGCTTGTATGGCTTGTATGGTGACTGCAGTTGACAGGTGTAACCTGTCAGTCACAAGCTGCAGCTACTCTGTATCTCCCTCAGCTGATGCTCTGGGCCTTTATGTCCATTCAGCCATTCTCAAACATGCACAAATATGGAAGTGGAAGGGACTTGCCTCAGTGGGAGCCAGGAGCTGGTAGATAAACACTTGCCTTTCCCATGGCCTAGATGGACAGTTCTGCATGGCTTCTCACAGTGCCCCCAGTATGACTGACCTCATTGCCCCTTAATAGTAACCAGTTCAGTTACGCACTTTTTGCCTCCTCTCTGTTTACTTCTTCTGAGTCCCTGCTCCTGTTCTCCTTGGTGGGATATTTCCCAAAATAAACTTACTGCATGGAAGCCATTGTCTTAGCCTGTGATTTGGAGAAGAACCAGGGTAAGCAGGCGGCATGCTAAAAAAAACCTTTATGAAAAGATAAACATTTTGAAGACCATCGGTCATCTAAAATACCAATATAACTTTTTAAAAAAGACACGTACATGATAATCTAATGTTCACATATGTGACACACTCCTATGAATGTGTGCTGTTTCTTTGGCATATTATCTTTTATTCTACCCTCTTTATTTCCCACTCAAGATAGCATATTAGATGCAAGTCAGTAAGAGCATTGCTGTTATTGGAATAGTCTTAAATTTACTCCAATTTACACATAGAACTAATCATGTGTAGGCCATAGTACTTTATAATTAATACCATGTTTCTTTTAACACCTTGACAACAGATTGTAATGCACAGATGTGTTGTGGTCCTTTGGTTGAAATCTCTTTGTTGAAAGAGATTTCAAAAGGCTTTAGAGTAACAGACTCACTTAAACTTCAGGCTCACAATTATTTTTCACACTTAAACAACTTCTTAGGTCATTTATTTGTAAGCTGTTACATCTGTGCTAGGGAATAAGGAAAAAAGTTTTTACCAGTTTTTTTCCTTTTCTCTAAAACAACTCAGTGATGTGATGAGAAGGGCATCTCACCTCTGTGATTATCTTACCCAAAACTCATAACCCCAGTCTAATCATGAGAAAATATGAGACAACCCAAATAGAGGGTTATTCTACAAAATACCCACCCAGTATTCTTCCAATTGCCAAAGTCATGATAAACAAAGAAAGAACAAGAAATTGTCCTAGACCAGAGGAGATGAAGGAGATGTAGTTACTAAATGTACTCTGTTATCCTGGATTGGATACTGGAACAGAAAAAGGATATTAAGGCCAAAACTGATAAAATCCAGATTAAGCCTGTGGTTTAGTTAACAGTATTGTGCCAAAATTAATTTCTTAGTTTTGACAAATGTACAATGGTTATATAATATGTTAATATTAGGGAAAGCTGGGTGAAGGGTCTATGGGAATATTCTGTATTATCTTTCAACTTTTCTATAAATCTAAGATTCTTCAAAAGAAAGTTTATTTAAAACAAACAAATAAGTAAGCAAGCAGAAAACATCTCAGGTAGACTATTCTGGGTCATGTGGACAGAATCTTTCCTGTAGGTCACAAGTAGGGCATCTTTAAGGAAACATGGTCTGGAGGTATGTGCATAGAGAATTGATGTTTACACAGGTGAAGGAAAGTACTCAACTGAGATTTTTGTCAATGCTGTAGAGAGTCTGTTTGTACCCTGAAGACCCAGAGCCTCTTTTTCTTTTTCATTTAGAGCATTTTTTTTTTTTTTTTTTTTTGGTATAGAATTATCTAATAATTTCAAGGTGTCACATGGCATTGCCAATATATCTAGCTCTGTTTCTCCAGGGGATTTGGTGGTGGGCTCATCATCCTTTATTTTTTATTTTTCTATTAGCAACTCTCAGTAAATACTTTTGCAATTGCTCATGGGATGCCAAGCACATAAGAGATGAAGTTCAGACTCTAAAGCTGGAAGGCCTATTTTTGAACCAAGCAATTAACGAGTAAGAATTTCACAAAGCTGCAAAATATGCCCGTGAGAACCCATGACAACTAAATATTCCATGGCTTGAACTGATAATCATGCTGTCAGTTAAGTATTTTGCATTTTTAAAACAGCTGGCTATATTTTTTTCTTTATGAATTTCTGTGAAGACAATTTTATGCAGACACTTAAAAAAAAAAAAAAAAAAAGGCTTACCACATACCAGGAGGCATCCCAATTACCACGCTGTCATGCAGTGACTACATCTTTCACCTGAATTGAAGAGTATTTCTCATGGGAACCACTGGGTCTTTGGTGAGCTCTACCAGCTGTATTTTTGGACTCATTTTCATAATAAACACAAATATGTGCTTAAAATTTTTTTTGGGTCATAGGTCACATTCATAAAACGCAGCATTTCTGAATCATGAAATTAGCTATAATTGGAAATTAAACTTGGTTCAAATAAAATGTGTTTCCATTTTAAACCTTCTTTTAGAAGCCTGCCTGTAATAAATGCCAAGGGATACCATGCCAGTTCACAGCAAGCACACATAGGTGCCGAGTTCATAAGATGTGATTATTTTATATGACTAGATGTGCAAAACAGATCCATCAAAAGCTGTCTGTCTTTAGATAGGTGGCAAAACCAGATCAAGAGATCTGGCACCTATCCCAGATGATTTTCTTTCCCTTTCTCCATCACAAACTTGATATTGACATTTGAATGCAGCTTGATGTGTGACAATTTTTTAAAAAGCAGAATTATGAGGAGATGAAAGTTCTTTTTACCCCGAATTCAGATTTCTTTTAGATAGAAGCACATCTGAACTAGAAAAAAAGATAAAATTTTGCCTGTTTATAACTTGTAACATTTAATGTGCAATAGAGTCTTAGAATTCACAATTTTAATTTTGTCATTTTGACTAATGGAAAGCAAGAGCAGGACTGCTCTGTTGCATATATAATGTAAATACAGAATTGTGCAGTAGGGCCCTCCTGCTCCAAAGCCTGAGTCTCTCATATTTTATTGTTGTCATGAGGGACAAATACGAATCATGGGCTTTACCTGATGGTTTCTTTAGTTGGTGAACATCCCTGGCACAACACCAGCAACTACGTTTCAATTGGCTTATTATATATATAGTCACACACAGGAAGTGAGTGTAAAAATAGATCTAAAAAGAAACTAAATTGCTGGTGCTAGTGATGGAAGAGAAAAGCTACTAAATTGGAAGAAAAAATTGTAAAACTGATTTTAGAAAGTTATAAAAATCTCATGTTTTATCCCCAGCAAATGATAACTTATTCTTCAGAACATAAAATGGTAGCATATAATTCCCTCTATTAATTATCTAAGAAGACTATCAGTCTATCAGTCAACATATATTGAAGTACTCTTTTGGTGTATAGCATGGTTTTAGACACTAAGGAGCAAATGAAAGAATGACCAGAGATGGCATGAAACATCAGAGATCTTTATATTTGGAGGTAAAGACAAAAGTAACCTAAAAGAGACAGTTTGAGAACAATATGGTTTTGCCTTAAGAGGATGGTTAGATAAAAGAGCACTGAGTTAGGAGAAAGAAGAACCACGTTCCAGTTCAGCTCTTGGAATAATCTCTCCAATACCTTTCAGAAGCTCAAGTGCCCTGCAACGCGGGGCACCTTTAGACCCACACCTTCACGTACTGGGTGACTATAATTTATTGCAAAGACTGGGACACTTTCGAGAGTGAAAGCAGACTCCATATCTAGTTATGCCTGGACAAATGGAGTATATCAGGACTGTCCTGGGCAAACCAGGAGGCCAGGTCACTTATGCCTGTACTTCTAGGCCTCTGGCTGATCCTCTCCACAGACCTCTTCCCAGTGAAATGTCCTCCTCCTTGTAACATATTTGTGCTTCTATTGAGTGGTAAATGCTTATATGCCACTAGGAAGTAAATAAAGTATCCTATGTTATTTGAGGTTTTTGGAAATAATGTCCTCACTTTGGAATTTTAACCCCTTAATGGGAAAATTCAAACTGAAAAGAAGGAAACTCCACAATCCCAAGCAGATATTTTGATCCAGGTGCGGTCTTTCATTTACTTTCAAATCACCCAGCCTAGGCAGCTGTTTGATCAGCTCTTTTGAAAGAACTGACATAGATACTAATGAGATGCATGAAAGGAAATTTATTTCAGAATTTAAATTGATGGCAGTATACTCCTATCAATAAATACCTGCATCTTTCTCTTAGCATGGTATTATACTATGTACAGAACATGCACATAGCATATATTTGAGCTATGAAGAGATGAAATTTGAATTTAAAAAGATAGGTAATACAGAGCAGCACATGTTAACTGTTTGTTAAAGGAAACAAGACCAGCAGGTCCTGGATAAAGAGAGAGAACTTGGATTTTACACAGACCAGGAAGGTGAATAGGATTTACATGGTATGTGTGTGCATGTGTATATAAAGGGCAACCAGGTTGCTTATTTTTAAGTTAATAAAATAGTTTATGTTAATAATCAGGGATATGAAAAAAAATCTGTTCTCTAAATTTAGCTTACCCAACTCTATAAAATTTGAATCACTTTTTATTTTTCACCTCAGAAATTAATTTATATCACCCCAAATGAAGAAAGTTCAGTCTGCAAAACAAATTCTATTTAATGCTCTATGTGTGCATGAACACACACATATACACATAGACACTTTACTGGAGTAAGTGTGCTCTAAGATAGTTTGGTAGAAATGCCTTTGTCTAAAGGATGCTTAGTTACAACACAAGTCGCCTTGCTGATGTATTTTATCTTAGAATAAATTTATTGAGGAGCTTTGCATGTGCATATTTTGTGTAGTGAATCCACACAGACTGCAGATTTATGGGCATTGTTATCTTGTTGTACAGATAGCAGCTCCTTTGAATTTAGTGAGCTGAGACAGGTGAACAGTTCATTCCAATCTGCTGGTGGCTGGAACTTGTGCTGTCCCTATAATTACAGAACATATGTCCTTCTCTTGTTTGAAAAACTGAAGGTGCCTTTCTTGTAAATAAGTCTCTCTTGAGGATAATGACATGAGAAGGGATCTTGAAGATGTTTCCTTTGGTACACCTATAGAATGTCAACCTACGGCAATTATCTGTTTCGAAGCTGAAAGGTGATTTGTCAAATCCAAGATCCATGGCAGATTTGCTTTAATTGATTTTTGTCCCTTTGCATGAGTTTAATACATTGAGTGCCTTAGATTCTCTCACCCATATGTGTCCTTTACTAATAGGAATGAACACTGGCCTACAATCTCTCTTTTGTATTTTTTTCAAAAAGATTTATTTACTTATTTATTTCTCCTCACTCCCCCCCCCCCCATTGTTTGTACTCATTGTCTACTCTCTGTGTATTCTTCTGTGTCTGCTTGTCGTCTCTTTAGATGGCACCAGGAACTGATCCTGGGACCTTCTGGAGTGGAGAGAGGCTGCTCAACCTTTTACACCACCTCAGCTCCCTGGTCTACTGAGTCTCTTATTGCCTCTCTTCTGTGTCTCTTTTTGTTGTGTCATCTAGCTGCGCCAGCTCTCTGCTTGGATCAGCCCTCCTGTGTGGGCCAGCACTCTGAGTGGGCCAGCTCTTCACTCGGGCCAGCTCGCTTTTTACCAGGAGGCCCTGGGAACTGAACCCTGGACCTCCTATATGGTAGATGAGAGCCCAATCACTTGAGCCACATCTTCTTCCCTCTTGTATTTTTCTACATGAAAATTCTGAACTGATTCTACCTTATTTATTTATTTATTTATTTATTTATTTATTTATTTATTTATTTTTTTATGTTGAAGTACCAGGGCCAGGATTGAACCTGGGACCTTGTATGTGGGAAGCCAGTGCTCAACTCCTGAGCCACATTGGCTTTCTTGAGTTGGTGTTTTCATTTGTTTGCTTGTTGTTTGTTTTAGTTTTTCAGGAGGCACCGGGAACCGAACCCTTGACCTCCCATGTGGGAGGTAGGCACTCAACTGTTTGAGCCACATCTGCCCCTGATATTTACTATAATTAGATGAAATATTCATAAAGGATTTGTCTGCCAAGCCTCAAATAAAGTACCCACCATATTTTAAAAATATTAATAGATGATCTCAGGTAAGCAAGTATAGAGAATAGAACTTTTAAAGTTTCTAATGGAAGCTTTGAAACCTCACAGTGCTGCATTTACACATAGGAAGCACATTAGTGAATTGAAGCAATTGATATTCTTCAGTGGGATTGCTTCTGGCATTTCAGTTGGGACAATTTTTAAATGCAAGTCTACCTAGCTCATTGTAGGACTTTTAGAATCACTGAACTCCATACGTGAAATGCCAGGAGCACACTCCAGTAATTGTGACTATTCAACAATTCTGATACAATGATTCAACCAACTCAAGGCATAATCCATCTAGATGGTAAAGAGTAAAAATTACATGGATATCAGTAATTTCCAACTTAATTGTGTATGTTATCAAAAGTGACTTTGGTAGGTTAAAATATAGAGTATATTTTTCTATACAATGAAGGACATGAATAGTGGTTATGTTCCCAGGCTGGTGACAAGATCTGGTGAACTTCCTTCACCCTCTTCTACAACCCCTACCTCAAGTTCTAGTCTAAGATCATTTAATTCTAAACTTTAGATCTCTTTCTCCCTTCCTAAATTAGATCCTCAAATTAGAGTCTCCTTCAAGTCACTTTGACCAAGGAGACTTGAAGGAATCATATTTTATGAGTCTCTTGACTTAGAATCTATTTTTGGCCTGACAGAACTTATTACTGGATCTTGCTTTATCCCTAGTGATCTAATTCCTATCTTGCACCCTAGTTACAGATATTATCATGTGCTTATATTCTGCCTTACTTATCTATTTGCTACTACTCGCCATAGTCCTGGATGCTTGTTCTTATTGGCCAGTGAGGCCATTTGTTTGCTGCTCAATGTAGAATCTTTTTGTTATCAACCATTTACCAGGATCTCTAAATATCCATTACTTCTAAGATGAACATGTTTCTTAATCTTTAAAGCTGGTGCTTAAAGTAAAATAGTTTTAATAGAGGAAAAGAGGAGATACATGGAAATTTATTTCAAAAATCTGAATTATATGAGCCTTTGAGGCAGGGTCTTCAGAAACTTATGGTAATGACTCTTTAGTATGACTAATTTCCCCTCAGAATCTATGAATTTTTTCTTCCTTGATATGGAAATATTATTACAATACTCAGGCTGATCAACCATAATTAGTATAATTTTTTACCTCACAAATGACATGAAAAGGGAGATTTCCCCTTCCCCCCAGGATAATTGGGGGGGGGGGGGATTGAATAACAAGTGGAATGAAGAAATAAATGTGGGGTTTCTGATCAACCAAGATGGCAGTGTAAGACACTCCAAACTTCCATTCCCCAACAGAATCTTTGAACAACTAAGAGAAACTAGAAAAATCATCTTTCTCAGAACCCCAGAAATCAGTTAAAGGGTTGCAGTAACAGGGCAATTGCTGAATCAAGAAAACACAACTTTAAAAAAATGGTAGGAAAGGCTCTTGGCATCTTTACAGGCCCCACTCCAACCCCTCCTTGGCATGGTGTAGAACCAGCCTGAACTCCAATTATGGGTCACTGGCCCTGATCTGGAGGGAGCAGAGTGACCCCTACGCACATACTATGGTGCCAGAATATAAGTGCAAGCTATCAGATGGCAGTCTGAAAGACGCTCCACTGTGGCTCACCAATCTAGAATTTGCCCTGTAGGCAAAAGCAGCTTGCAGAGAGCTAAAGCAGTATAAGAAACAATTAAGTTAAAATGACCTGGGGCAAAGGATTACCTACTTTAAGTCATAAAATAGTGTGTGGGGAGTCTATTTCATAAGAAGTAGACGGGGCATTCTAATCCCTGTAAACTGGGAATTCCTAAGGTCACCAGCAAGCACAATCCCTGATAAGATGCAGGCTTAGAAAAGACAGAGTGGACCCTTCATTTCACATTTTCTTGGGTTGATCTTCTATTTTTATTGGGTTGATGAACAATATTTTAAACCAACTGAACCTATTACTATTTTAAACCAACTGAACAATATTTTAAACCAATTGAACCTAACACATATATAGAACATATATAGAACATATATAGAACATCGCACCACAGAACAGCAGGATATACATACAGTCTTCTCAAGTGCACATGAATCATTCACCAGGATAGACCACAGGTTGGGTCATAAAACAAGTCTCAATAAATTGAAAATATTGAGATTATGCAATGTAACATCTCCAAACAATGAAATGAAGCTAGAATTCAGTAACAGGGAAAACCAGAAAATTCACAAATACATGGAAACTGACCAACCAATGGGTCAAAGAAGAAATAAAGAGGAAATTAGGAGATATTTTGAGGTGAATGAAATGAACACACAACATATCAAATGCCCCATGAACAGTGCTAAGAAGGAAACATATAGCTCTAAATATTTACACTAAAAGGAAGAAAGATCTCAAATCAGAGACCAGACCACACAACTGGAGGATCTAGTAAAAGAAGGGCAAGTTAAACAAAAGCAAGCAGAAGAAAGGACATAACAAAGATTAGAGCAGAGATTAATGAATTAGAGACTAAAAAACAATATAATCAACTAAATCAAAACTTGATTCTCTAAAAATAGCAATGAAATTGACAAAAATTTAGCTAGAATGACAAGGAAGAAAAGAAAGAGGACACAAATTACTAAAATACAAAATGAAAGGGGGAACATTACTAATGACCACAGAGAAATAAAAGTATTATAAGAGGATACTTTGAACAACCAAAAAATTAGACAAATCAGTTAAGTGGATGAATTCCTAGAAACACACGAACTACCTACATGGACTCATGAAGAAATAGAAGATCTCAACAGAACAATAGCAACTAAAGAGATTGAATCAGTAATCAAAAACCCCCTAACAAAGAAAACCCTAAGACCAAATGGCATTACTGGTGAATTTTACCAAATTACAAGAAAAATTAACACCAATTCTGCTCAAACTCTTCCAAAAAATTGAACAGGGAACACTTGCTAACTCATTGTATGAGGCCAATATCACCTTAATATCAAAGCCAGATTGCAAGGGAAGCTAATTTACAGAACAATATCCCTTATGAATATAGATGCAAAAATCCCCAACAAAATAGTAGCAAATTGATTCCAAATGCACATTAGAAGAATTATACATCATGATCAAGTAGATTTATACCAGGTATGCAAGGGTGGTTTAACATAAGAAAATCAATTAAGTAATATTCCACACTAATAGAACAAAGAAAAAAACCACATGATCATCCTAATTGATGCAGAAAAGGCATTTGACAAAATCAAGCACAATTTTTTAAATAAAAACACTTAGAAAACTAGTAAGAGAAAGAAACATCCTCAATGTGAAAAAAGGAATATATGAAAACACCACAGCTAATATCAGACTCAGTGGTGAAAGACTGAAAGCTTTCCCTCTAAGTTCAGGTACAAGACAAGGATACCTATTGTCACCATTGTTATTCAACATTGAGCTGGAAATTCCAGCCAGAGCAATTAGATAAGACAAAGAAATAAAAGATATACAAACTGGAAAGGAAGGACTAATACTTTCCCAATTTACAGATAGCATGATCTTATATCTAGAAAATCTTGAAAATTGCACAAAGATGCTACTAGAGCTAATAAATACAGTAAAGTGGCAGGATACAAGATCAACACCCCAAAATCAGTAATGTTTCTATACACTAGTAATGAACAATAAGAAGAGGAAATCAAGAAAAATTCCATTTATAATAGTAACTAAAAGTAATAAATACTGAGGAAAAAAATTAACCAAGGCATTTGACAAATGTATATAAGTGTATAAGTCTTTTTTTCCCACTTTTTTATTTTTTAAAAGCTGCTTCAATTACATAAATGTTACAGAGAATATATAGGGGATTCCCATATGCCCTGCTCCCCACACCTCCCACATTTTCCCATATTAGCAACATCTTTCATCAGTGTGATACATTCATTGCAACTGAGAAACACATTTTGGAGCATTGCCACTAAGCCTGGATTATAGTTTACATTGTAGTTTACACTCTCTCCCATTCAACTCTGGAGGTTATGGCCGGATATATAATGGCCTGTATCTGTAGTTGTAATGTCATTCAGATGATTCCTAAGTCCTGAAAATGCCCCCCTATTGCACCCGTTTTTTCCTTTTCCTAACCCCAGAACATTCTTGGGTCATTGCCTCCAAAACAATGGAATTTCTTCCATTGCTAGAATCACAATAAGTCTATAGTAGAATACCAGTCAGTTTATTTTAATCCATAGTTCATTTTCCAATCCTGAGGACTCTGGGATGGTGATGCCCACTCCACCATTAATTGAGGGAGGCTTCGATCCCATACATCCGATAGATAGGACTCTCTTGCTTGCAGTTGTAGGCACTCTAGGTTCCTTGGTATGTTGTTTGTCCATCATCTCCTCCTCATTAGTTGTCCTAGGTGAGTCCATTGAACTAGAGAGTAGGTGTTGCAACTCTGTTGAGATTCAGGGCTCAGCTGGCACATGGATAGCCCCAAAAATTAAGTCTCTTGGCTATATACCTACCAACTCTAGTACTAATTATAGGTTTAACTAGAAGGACAGAAGAGTCATGCATAGGGAAACTGCTGCTGAGTCTAATTCATGTACACTGAGGAGCATAGATACCAGATTAGGGCCCACTGGCAAGGGGCCAAATTCCTGAGCTGTCTGCCCTGATGATAGTGTCTGGATGTCTCCATATTCCTGAGGAGCTTAGCTATTTGGGGTTGTAGCTAATTTGGCTGTCAATGAGATCCTGTTGAGATGTGCATAAACACTACCTCCCAACTTACTTTGAATTCTCTTAGCCACACAAACTCATTTGTCTTTAGCTTTTCCCCCTTTTGGTCAAGGTGTTATTTTTGTTTGTTTGTTTTGTTTTGTTGTTTTTTCCAGATGCATTACTTGGTAACAATCTCTCGGTGCCGGGGAGGCTCATCCCCGGGAGTCATGTCCCACACTGGGAGGAAGTTATTGGTTTTATATGCTGAGTTTGGCTTAGAGAGAGGCCACATTTGAGGCTCCCTGTAGGTAACTCTTAGGTACCCTATGTCACTAGGCTAAGTTTCAATTTCAAGAGCAAAAGCTCATAAGCATAGTAATCAATATCAAGGGTCCTTCAATGGACCATATTCCTCCACAAATCATTGTCCCTGTACTTGGGGCATTCTTGTTGTTTCATTAGAGAATGTGACAGACAGAGCTCCTCTGGATGAGAACTTGATATTTTTTGGTTATTGTGTGAATCTCCACCCACTGTGACAATGCCCCATGAACATTTGAACACATTTATATGACTTAAATGATTTAAATATTCAATGCAAGCTTAATCAAAATTCCAACAGTCTTCTTTGCAGAAATGGAAAACCCAATCATCAATTTTATTTGAAAGGGTAAGGGCACCCGAATAATCAAAACTATTGTGAAAAAGAATGAAGTTCTTCCTGACTTTAAAACTTATTACAAAACTACAGGTACATCTCACCCTGTAGTACACCTGCACCGTGTCTTGGGGTGTGTACTTTTCTTCTTTTCTCTTGTTTCTCAATAAATGCTTTACTCACTTGCCTACACAAAACAAAACAAAATGAAACAAAAACAAAAGAAAACAAAACAAAACTACAGTGGTAAAAGCAGCATGGTACTGGCATAACGATAGACACATAGACCAATGAAACCGAATTGATGGTTCAGAAAGACCCTCACATCCATGGTCAAGTGATTTTTGATGAAGATGTCAAACACACCCAACTGGGGTAGAACAGTCCATTCAACAACCGTGGCTGAGAGAACTGGATATCCATAGCCAAAAGAAGGAAAAGGACCCCTATATCACACCTTATACAAAAATTAACTCAAAATGGATCAAAGACCTAACCATAAAATCTACAACCATAAAAATTCTAGAAGAAAATGTAGGGAAGAATCTTCAAGACCTGTTGGTAAATGGTGGATTCTTAAACCTTACACTGAAAGCATAAGCAATGAAAGAAAACATGGATAAATGGGACCTCCTCAAACTTAAATACTTTCGTGATTCAAAGGACTTGGCCAAGAAGGTAAAAAGGCAGCCCATTCAATGGGAGAAAATATTTAGAAACCACATATCCAATAAGGGTTTGATTTCCATTCTATATATAGAGATTATACAACTCAACAATAAAAGAGCAAGCAATGCAATTAAAAAATGGGCAAAAGTCTTAAATAGACATTTCTCCAAAGAGGGAATACAAATGGCCAAAAAACACATGAAAAAATGTTTAATATCACTAGCTATTAGGGAAATGCAAATCAAAGTGACAATGAGATATCATCTCATACCTCACAGAATGACTATTATTAAAAAAAAAAAAAATAAATGCTGGAGTGGATGTGCAGAAATAGGAACACTCCTTCACTGTTGGTGGGAATGTAAAATGGTGCAGCCTCTGTGGAAAACAGTTTGGCAGTTTGAAAGGGTAAGGGAAGCTAAATATAGAAGCTAAATATAGAACTACCTATTACCCAGCAATTCCTCCACTAGGAATATATCCAGAAGAACTGAAAACTGTGACGTGAACTGACATTTGCACATTGCTGTTCATAGCGGGATTATTCACAACTGCCAAAAGATTGAAACAATCCAAGTGTCCATCAACCAATGAATGGATAAACAAAATGTGGTATATACATATGATAGAATACTCTGCTGCTGTAGGAAGAAATGAAATTGGGACACATATGATAATGTGGATGAATCTTGAAGACATTATGTTAGTGAAATAAGCCAAACACAAAAGGAAAAATATTGCATGGTCTCACTAATATGAACAAAATACAAAGAATAAGCTCATGTAGTTAAAACCTAGAGTATAGGTTATTAGGAGATCAGAGGAGGGATGAGAAGGTATACTGATGCTTAATGTATGTAGAAGTTATAATTAACTTGACTGTGAAAGTGTGGAAATGGATGGAATTGATGGTGATGCATTATAGTGAGTAGAACTAATGCAGCTGTTTTTAAAATGGGATTGTGGCTGAACAGGGTAATCTAGTGATGTAAATGTCAACTGAAATAAAGCTAGAGAGTAATTTAGGGACTGAATAACACAGTGAACCCAGAGGTGGATGAGAATTGTGGTTAATAGTACAAATACAAGAATGTTCTTCTATGAACTAGAACAAATGTGCATCACTATTGCAAGGTGGTAAGAATGTGGAGAAGCATGGGAAAAATACAATGAATGTAACCTATAGACTGTAGGTCTATACTGTAATATTCTTGCATCAATGCTGAAGATGTACTATGATAATAATGGGGTATGGAAAAAATATACCAAATGTACATACAGACCACAGTTTGTGGTAATAGTTTGATGATATTATCTCATAAACTGTAACAAATTCTCCACAACAATGTACTGTGTTGGTGTGGGGGGGTGTTGTATGGGAATTCCACACATGTGCATGATTGATTTGTAGGTTCACAACCTCTCTAATAAAAATATATTAAGAAATAGCATGGTACAGGTACAAGGATAGATATATAGACCAATGGAATTGACAATGGTGGAAAGTCCTTTCAATTGGGAAAGACTAGTCTCTTCAACAGAAGGTGCTGGGAGAACTGGATATCCATATGCAAAAGAATAATGGGGGACCCCTGTCTCACACCATATACAAAACTTAGCTTAAAATGCATCAAAGACCTAAATAAAAGAACCAGGACTATAAAACTCCTAGAAGAAAATGTAGGGAAGCATCTTCAGGATCTTGTGTTAGGCAATTGTTTCTTAGACAAGCAAAAAGAAAAAAATAGATAAAGAGGACTTCATCAAAATTAAAAACTTTTGGGCATCAGAGTAATTTATCATGAAACTGGAAAGACAACCTACTCAATAGGAGAAAAAAATTGGAGACCACATATTTTTTTTTTTTTAAAGATTTTATTTATTTATTCATCTATCCCCCCCCTGCTGCCTGCGCTCACCGGGTCAGCCAACCACGCCGTGCGGGTGGGCCCGCCCCCACCAGGAGGCCCCGGGAACCGAACCCGGGGCCCCCCACATGGCAAACGGGAGCCCTACTGATTGAGCCACAGCCGCCCCCCAAGACCACATATTTGATAAGGGTTTAATACCCAGAATATATAAAGAAATCCTACAACTCAATAATAAAAGGACAAATAACCAACCCATTTAATTAATGGGCAAAAGACTTGAATAGACACATCTCTAAAGAGAATCTACAAATAGCCAAAAAGCATATGAAAAGATGCTCAATATCATTAGCTATTAGGGAAATGCAAATCAAAACTACAATAAGATACCATTTTACAACCACAGAATGACTGCTATTAAAAAAACCCAGAAAGTTACATGTTGGAGAAGATGTAGAGAAATAGGATCACTTATTCATTGTTGGTAGAAATGTGAAATGATGCAACTGCTATGGAAGATAGTTTGGTGGTTCCTCAGAAAGTTAAGTATAGAAGTACTATATGACCTGGCAATACCCCTCCTAGGTATACACCCAAAAGATTTGAAAGCAGGGACTCAAACAGATAGTTGCACACCAATGTTCATGGCAGCATTATTCACAATTGCCAAAATGTGGAAGCAACACAAGTGTCCACCAACCGATGAATGGATAAACAAAATATAGTATGTGCATATAATGGAATATTATTCAGCCATAAATAGGAATGAAGTTTGGATACATGTGACAATATGGATGAACATTGAAGACATCATATTGAGTGAAATAAGCCAAACGCAAAAGAACAAATATTGTATGATCTAACTGATATGAAATAATTGGAATAAGAAGATTCATAGAGTCAGAATCTAGAATATAGGTTACCAGGAGCTGGGGCTAGGGAATGGGAAGTTAATATTTAAATTGTACTGAGTTTCTATTTGGGTTGATTGTAAAGTTTTGGTAATGGATGATCATGATGGCAGCACAGCATTGTGAATGTAATTAATAGCACTGAATTATATATGTGAATATGGTAAAAGGAGAAATTTTGGGTTGTATATATGTTAATAGAGTTAAAACAAACAAACAAACAAACAAACAAACAAACAAACAAACAAACAAACAAAAAACCATAGGAGCATACAACACAAATATTTAACCCTACTATAAATGGTGGACTATAGTTTATAATACAATTATAACAATGTGCTTTCATGAATTGTAATGAATGTACCATACTAATGCAAAGTGTTAATAATAGGATGGTATACATGAACTCTGAATTTCATGCCTGATTTTTCTGTAAACCCACAAAATCTCTAATTAAAACAAACAAACAGTATGGTACTGACACAAGGACACACACACACAGACAATGGAATTAAATTGAGAGCTCAGAAATAAACTCTCATATTATGGCCATCTGATTTCTTTCTTTCTTTTTTTTTTTTAATAGGGAGGTGCCAGAGACTGAGCCTAAGACCTTGTACATGGGAAGCAGGAGCTCAACTACTTGAGCTACATCCCTGGTCATCTGATTTTTGACAAGGGTGCCAAGTCCACTCAATGGGGAAAGAATAGTTTCTTCAATAAATGGTGCTTGGAAAACTTGATATCCATATGCAAAAATAATAGTGGGCCCCTATCTAGTGCCATATACAAAAATCAACTAAAAAATGGATCAAAGACTAAATATAAGAACAAAAACTATAAAACTCCTAGAAGAAAGTATAGGGAAATATCTTCAATAACTTGTATAAGGGAATGACTTCTTATACTTTATCCTAAAAACATAGGCAACATAGATAAATGGGACTTCATCAGAATTCAAAACTTTTGTGCACCAAAGGACTTCAACAAGAAAGTAAAAAGACACCCTATAGAATGGGAGAAAAATGTTTGGAAACCACATATCCGCCAAAGGTTTCTTATCTAGAATATATAAATAAACCCTACAATTCAACATCAAAAAGATAAACAACCCATTTAAAAAATGGGCAAAACGCTTGACTAAACAATTTCATACCCACTAGAATGGCTGTGATAAAAAAAAACAGAAAATAACAAGTGTTGGAGAGGATGTAGAGAAATAGGAAAATCATTCATTGTTGGTGGGTATGTAAAATGGTGCAGCCACTGTGGAAAACAGTTTGGTTGTTCCTCTGAAAGTGGAACATAGTATTACCATATGACCCAAAAGAATTGAACACAGGGACTCTAACAGATATTTTTATACACTGATATTCATAGCAGCATATTCACAAAAGATGCCAAAAGGTGGAAGCTTCCTAAATGTCCATGAACTAATGAACAGATAAATAAAATGTGGTATATAATGCAATGAAATATTATTATTCAGCCATAAAAAGTAATGAAATTCTGATACATGTGACTACATGGATGAACCTTGAAGACATCATATTGAGTGAAAGAATCCACACACTAAAGGATAAATATTGTATGATCTCTCTGATATGAAATAATTAGAATAAGCAAATTCATAGTCAGAAACTAAATACGGTTTACCAGGGGTAATGGTAGGGGTAGGGAATGAGGAGTTAATGCTTAATTGCTAGTGTTTCTTTTTGGGGTGATGGAAAAATTTTGGTAATGGTTGGTGGCGATGGTAGGGCAACATGTGAATGTAGTTGATGACATTGACTTGCATATTGAATGTGGTTGGAGGGGAAATTTTGGGGGTTGTATATATGTTAGTAGAATAAAACTTTGTAAAAAACTGTAAGACTGCATAGAACAGTGAGCCCTAATGTAAGTATAAGCTATGGACAGTAGTTAATAGTACAATTATGATAATATTCTTTCATGAATTGTAAGAAAGATGCCACACTAATGGAAAGTGTTATTAGTAGGTAGAACTGCCTTGTGAAGTGGGGTATGTGGGAACTCTGTATTTTCTGCATGATTTTTCTGTAAACTTACAGATTCTCCAATAAAAAATTGAAAATAAATCAAGTGTAAGTGTGGGTAATCACAATCACTTATAGCAGGACAAACTATTGCATCCACATGCTATTATTATCGTTTTTGGGAGAACACGTATGATTACATTCATTTAATACACGTTTCTGTTACAGAATTCAAGAGACAAAAATATAAATATGAAAAGTGAGGCTCCCTTACACCTTTTTAACTCCAGCTGTTCCAGTTCCCTTCTCCAAAGACAATCAGTATTATGGCTTCCTTGTGTGTCTTTCCAGAGATTTTTATTGTAAATACAACCATTTGTAAGCATGTTTGTATGAATACACACACATTATGAATTAGTTACTTGGATAGATTTGTGCTTTGTTTGGCACTGAAGTCTATAAGAAGGCTCTTATTAAGATGTTTGGTAAAAAACGTGAGATCAAGTTTTATTTTAAACCTTGTTGAAAAATATGTCTTCATAGTCTTATCTTTCAGTTGCTGCCATATGCTATCATTATTGTTGATAACATAAATAAAATGATGGTACAGTTCATCTTTCCTCTTGGCTCCTCCTACATTCTGGAGGAAAGGATGGCTACTGATATGTGTTGCCCTTGGCAAAATTTCTAAACCAGTTTCCCTCTTCTAAATGAGTTCCCCTATATGCCTGGAACACAGAAGTTATCTCTCCATATTCTCAATTTTCTTCAAGTTATTTTTTTCCAGTTTTGTTGTCATTATTTTTCACATTAAATGATTTCTTCAGATTTTCATTAATCTTTAGCTGTCTGCTCAGTAATAAAAGCTCTCATCAAATGTGTGGGACTTATTGACTTTGAGTTTCACTGTAGGGTGTTTTGATGCTTTTTTCCTTGTTAGCTCATTCCCAGAGTTTTGAAAAAGTAGGGCCAAGTAGGCACCAAGCATTCCAAATGCATTTGTTACCTTAATTCCTCTTTGGGTACGTATACAGTCCCTCAACCATTCCTAGGGTCAGTCCCTGGTTCAGAAACGCTGTTTTAGCTTACTAAAGGTAAAACTCTAGAATTCTGCTGCTGTTTGGGAAAGATAGTCATCCATAAGCATGCTGCGGACAAAGGGATATAAGTGCCACTCAAACAGCTACACTCCAGTTTTCCTTATTTTAGCCTTTTTGCCAGCATTGCTTCACTCACAGTTTCAGAGGTAGCTGCAATTTACAGTATAAATAATATTTTTTATCAGCTTTCCCTACTGTTGGCTTCAGATTCCCCTCCTTTGGTTCTGTAAGTCAGTTTCTTCTCATCCATCTGCTTTCTAGCTTCCAGAATTTTGTTGCTGTTCTCTCCAGTATTCCCCACCCTATGGATTTGTATCTTAAATATAACCCTTTATTGTAGTTTAATGGAGTTGGATGAGAAAGTCATATTATATACATGTATTAAATCTTCCATCTTAATGTGGAAGCCTATTAATGTTTTTTTTTTATTTTTCATTTTTCACTTTTTTTGATCATGGGTTTGTGTGTGATTTTATTTTAATTTGCATACCTATAGATTATAAATTTTCTAGACATGTCAATGTTTTACTTTGGTGGGAAAAAATACCACAACTCAATAATTATTTTGAAAATTATAAACATTTTTTCCTGCCCCACAAAGAGAGAAATTGCTTAAAGGAAAATAAACAGGGCTGCATGTAAAGAAAGAGTGGAATCACTTAAATGTACATGATTTCCTGAGGAAGCTGATTTGTTTGGGGCAGGCTTTTGTAGCAACCACTAGATGGTACCATTGACCAAGGTCAGCTTGGTTGTGGTTTACGTTTGAGAGAGAGAGGTGGGTGGTGTACTGAGATCTGTAAGGATTGAGGGACATTATATATCAACAGCCTCTCCATGTATGGTCCTTGTGTAAATTTGGGGATGGTTTCATTTTGGTAGGTTTATTCTGTCCATTCTCAGATGTTGAATGAGTTTTGGTGGCAGTTTCTCCATTTGGTGATTGTTACAGCTGCTCTGGGATTTTGCCTTGAAGGTAAAGGAGGCACGATAATTTATATGCTTTATTCAGCAAGAACCCTTTAAATCTGTTTGGAGAGCTTACTTTTGATTTATTATGGTAAAAATTAGTGAGTTACAAAAAGCTTATACAAACACCCCCACAATTCTAAAATCTCATTCCTTAAAATCTAGTGTTTTCTTCCTTTACATTTTTCCCCCAATTCTGTTACGGCTATCAGGAGGTTGTTGGTTTGCACAATAATTGAAAAATAAGGAAGGTGTATGAAAAGAAAGCAATAATGTTAGCTGGTGCTAAAAACGACCTGAGGCTTATATCCTTAAAATAAGATACATATCTCAAGGTTGGACGCCCTACTGCTGGCTATCTTTATGGATACCTCTTTAAAAGCTTCTTTTCACTTAAAAAATTATATTTTAAGGTAGCCTGTATGTTAATTTTTACCAGTTTTCATATGGCTAAATGTTGATTTAATTAAATGAAGCTATTGTAAATTTTATTTAAATCATATAGGGGCATTGAAAAGGTTCAATACGTACACGAATGAGGCCATGACTGAAGCTGTCCATTTTAGGCTCAATTTTACAGAAGCTGTTTACTTCCTGCTCCATCTAGAATCATGGAGCAATCTGAGTTTCAACTCTTTTTTGCTTTCCCTTTTATTTTTTTTGTCCCAGCATACCCTTGATAGGAGAGGCTAGTGAGAAACCAAACAGTCAAATGTGTTGGAAGGCAGCTTATAAGAGTTCAGGGAATATTCAGATACAGGAGAGGACAAAAGGGATCTAGGGATACACAGACCACATATATGAGGAGAGGATTAAGAATTGAAATATTTGAACACAGTTGCTCTTATGCAGTTTATTGAAACTATGATTTTATGACTTTATCATTTTCTTGGCTTCCCCTTGCCTCTCACATTTAAAATGGAAATCAAGTAGGACAGACACATTGGTTTGAGTCTAACTGCCCCAAATGAATTAGGTTGCAAGGATAAAATAATGAAATAGTTCTTATTATTCCTTGATAAAGCTTAAAGGAAATGAGAACAAGGGAGAGGAATGGGGAACAATATATTTGCCTCTGGTGTTCATAAACGCATTATGCAGTGTATTTGTAGATTATGCAGTGGTGGTTCAAAGTGCAAATTTTTATGCCAAAAATACCACTACCACTTGGTAGATATGCTTGAGGACTGAAAAACAGCAATGGAAAAATAAATATATAGGTGCAAATGCCAGATACATGCCTCCATAGATATCCACAAAGCTGAGGGGCCTGCCTGATAGAGCCTTTTATTTTTCTTATCTTCTACTTATATTGTCCATCTCTCTCTTCTTCTACTTTCCTGGAAGATTTTTAAAAAACGATATCTTCTTCTATTTTCCATTTTTGATATCATATTTTTGATTTTTAACAACCCTTCTCTGATTGTTTTTCCCATGGTATATTCTCCTCACTTCATCTGAAGATACTACTTAAAGGAAGTTTTAATTTCTCTTTGGAGACTTACTTATTTCTTTTTCACCTTAATTCCTCTTTTCTGTTTGTTTTGACTTTGTCTTTCCTTCTCTACTCCTACTCTAATTGCTTTGAATATAAAATCTCATTTAATCCTTACACTAAAGCTATGAAGTAGAAACCTTATTCTGTTTTACAGATATGAAAATTGAGCAGAAGGAAGGTTAAATAGCCTGTCCATGGCATACAGTCTGTCTTGAGCATCTGGTGTGCTTTTTCCACCCATCCACATTTAAAAGTGTGGAAACTGTGTGCATGGAAGGGGTGGGGTGCTGTCAGCTGCTGGGCTTCTCTCTAGGGCAACCAGGTGGGGACCAAATGATTTGTATAGGTATCCTCAGAAAGAAACCTGGGGTCTCCTGTGCTGAGGGATTGTGAGTCTGTGGAAGGGTTGGGATCTTCACCATTCAGATGGTTTTCAACCTAGTGCTTCACCTCTTCTGCCACTGTGACTGATTTCTCCAAATGTGGAGATTTTCTGGTTCAGTTTGTCTAGACCATGAAGCACCCTGTTCCTATGATGATAGGAAAGGAGTTGTCACATGGCTATTTAGAGGGGTAAGGAGAACTGGGGATCTAAATGG
The DNA here is from genome assembly GCA_026826555.1 of Tolypeutes matacus. NCBI lineage: Eukaryota > Metazoa > Chordata > Mammalia > Cingulata > Chlamyphoridae > Tolypeutes > Tolypeutes matacus. The sequence goes on along the minus strand of JAKSZT010054561.1, from coordinate 4,823,877 downwards.
TCCTTTATAGACTTTAAATTAATGCCGTTTTCTGCTAACCTTTGAGTCCACTTTCCGAGTTGTCTGCTTCTTCCAATACCTGAGACTCCCTGAGTTCCGTGGTGTGAATTGGGGTATTCGTTTCCTATGGCTGCTGTAAAAAATTGCCACAAACTTAGTGGCATAAAACAACACAAATTTATTATCTTACAGTTCTGGGGGACGGAAGTCTGAAATGATTCTTCATGGGGCTAAAATGCAGAGTTATGTGTCTTCTGGGGATTTCAGAAAAATCCCTTTCCTTGCCTTTTACAGCTTCTAGAGGCAGCCTGCATCCCTTGGCTTGTGGCCCTGCATCATGCCAGCTCTGCTTCTGTCATCACATCACCTTCTCTGACCCCAATCCTCCTGTCTCCTTCTTATAAGGACACATTGAGCCCACCCAAATAATCTAGGATAACCTCCCCCCTCAAAATCCTTAACCAAATTACAACTGCAAAGTCCCTTTTGCCATATAAGGCAATGTATTTACGTTCTGGGATTAGGGTGTGGACATCTTTGGAGGCCACCATTTACCCTACCATGATTGGCCGGCCTCTTACTGACTTTATCTGCTGTAGCCAGTTTGGTGGAACTTTTGCTTCTCCACAGCAAGTTACCGCTTATCTGTCTGCTTTTGTTCCTCTACAATGTTTCTGAACATCTCTTAACTGCTGTTGTCTCCTCTCTCATTCCTTGTGTTTGCAGGTTTATACCTTTTACAACCTTGTTTTGCTATTTTTGAAGTGTGTTAAACTGCTATTTTTAACTGGAAATTCTCACTTATTTTACATATAAGAGATCTGAGATGCAGAGAAATTACATGACTTGCCCAAAATCATAAAGATAATTAGTGGCAGAAATGAAACTTTGCTTAAAAACAGAAACAATTCCAGTAATCTGAAAAAAATAGCTTTTCAAAGTAGAGATAGAACACTAGTAAAAACAACAACAACGACAAAAAACTAAACACACATCTTAGTTCCTATTGATAGACTGTGTTATTTTCCTAATCAGTATATTTTCAGAGTTGACTTTTTTGTTTTCATTTCGAAGATATGAGTGTCACCATGACTTACAAAATTATTGTGAGGTTTAATGATAAAAGTTTCTCTGAAAGACTCATGTCTCTGTATAAATGCAAACAGACACATTGTTATTTAGTGAAAGCTAGCAAAATCCTTTCACAATCCATTTGTAAACCACATCAGAAACATGTGAGTATGTTGGACAAAAAGGTAGTAGGAATTCAATCTCATTAATTACTAGGATGTTATTCAGAGGAGTGCAGTCTAAATTTTAAAGTGCACAGTTGACCAAAATCTGTATTCCATAATTCAATAAATATTCTAAGATTTCACTTGAGGGAAAGAAAGCTCAAGTAAAGGATGAAAGTTCAAGTAAAAGATGAAAAACAATGATAAACTATTATTTTGAGGTGTCTGTTCACTTGGTGTATTCTAAAATAGAATTTCCAGGCAGACAATGCAATTATAATTGGTAAGGGGATGTAGAATCCTATACTAAAGAATGCTAACTAGGGTTCCTCTTACTGTGTGCCTTCTTGGGAAGTAGTAAAAAGAAAGACTCATGTCTTTATATATTTAGGGTTTGTAAGGAATTAGGAAACAGAGCCAAACATAGAGGCAGAACTCATAATTCAGGACCAACAGTGTGTGTGTGTGTGTGTGTGTGTGTGTATGTGTGTGAGCACGCATGCGGGTATATGTACTAGCTATTAAAAATATCTATATGAATGAAGTCCATTTACTTGCCCTTAAAATAAACCTTTGTTTTTGAAAGTCTACATCACTGTCTTAATTACTGATAGTGACTCCTTCTCATAAAAGGGTTCATTAAGTTCCTTTTCTCTTCTCTGATGGACATTTTAACATTCTATAAACATGTTTTCTGTGGCAGGTGACCCTAGTTCATAGAATAGCTGATTATCTACTGTGGTGAAGGAGAAAGGCAGAGAGGTGCTGGGGTAAAGGGGAGGTGCTCTCTAAGCCAGTTATTTAGTGTCATGCTAGCACATTCCAATGACTCTTAGGATATGGCCTAAGACTTTTATGAAGATTATTACCAGTTAGCTAACTCTTGTCATATTCCAGCAAGTATTAATGTGAAAAAGGATCCTAGGGTTCAGATTTATTTATTTTTCAACTGAGATTTTGTTTTTTTGTTATCATTCAATTGCAACTTGAAATTCTTTTAACAGTAAAGAAGAATAGAAGATTAGAATACCAATGTGAAAAGAAATAAAACAAAATAGTGTTACTATGGCTAAGAGATTTAAAATGGAGTCAGGAGGTCATTCTGGAAGTTACTGTTATGCAAATCTCAGCTGGATATCAGAGACTGCCAAAGTATGCAAAGCCTTAAGCAACAATGTACCTCAAAACTCTAAGGACAGGAGACTATAAACAAAGCACAAGATAAAGAACTCAGTAAACTATGGAATCTGAAGGACATTTGGAGCTCCCCTGAATATCCACCAATCATAAAAAATTTATGTAATTTTCTTTTCTTTAAAAACTCTTGCGTGGAAGTGCCAAAACAGGACACAATTTGCGGTGCTACCTGAATGTGTGCACCCCAAATTGTGATCTTAAAACCCCATGGTGATTTGAAGTTGTATTGACCCCAGAAAAGTATGTTCTTGGGGCTAGACCATCCCTATGGGTGTAAACCTATTGTGAGTATGGCTTTTGATTAGGGTACTTCAATTAAAGCATGGCCCAGAGTGGGTCTTAATCCTCTTACTATTGTCCTTTATAGATGGGATGAATATGGAGAGAGAAACACAGAGAAAAAAACCACAGAAGCTGAGAAGGAAAGGCATGGAAGCAAGAACCTGGAAGTAATGAGAGACCAGCAGATGCCTCCATGTGCTTTGCCATGTGACAGAGGAATCCAGGATTGTTGGCAGCTGGTCTTCAGGAAGATAGCATTGCCTTGATGATGCCTTGATTTGGACATTTTCATGGCCTCAGAACTAAGCTTGTAAGCTAATAAATCTCTCCTGTAAAAGCCAACCCATTTCTGCTATATAGCTTTCTGCAGCCTAGTAGGCTAAAACAGACCCCAAATAAATGCCTTTGTTGCCTTGCAGCATAGTTTATTATTTCTCAGTTGGCACCAAAATATTGAGAAGTAAAGGAAAATAAATTTACCAAAATTTCCTTGGTGTTTTTACTCCAAGTCTATGGATAGAGAAAAATAGAAACCAATGGTAGTTGGGTTTCTTTGTGAAATAGAGTTATATGGTGGAGCTGTGCTAAGCTGAGAACTGGATGGATCTGTGAATCAGGGCGCATTAGGGGTTTTAGAAGATGCAAATGCTTCTGGCCAAGGAAGTAAGCAAAGAAACCAAATACAGAAGAAGAATGTCCAACTCCAAATACTTTCTTGTAGAATTTACCATTATTTGACTTATATTGTCTTATTGACAGAAAGAAAGTACAATGGTTTACATGCTTATGGTTTAGCATAATTGTCAGGAAACCTGTTTTTCTCACATACATTTTGAGAGCAGGAATGCTAGACCATCAGGTGATTGAATGGCTAGTCTTTCTTTTTATTCTCCCACCTCTCCATCCACTCCTAATGGTTCAAAATTTCTGTATAAAAATTAAAGAAACTAGATTGATATAGCTAGGAGAAAAGATAAGAAATTTTAACTTATGGCTGTCCCTGCTTGCAGATTCTCCTGGATAAGAGTTATAATAACTAATATTCACTGAATGCCTGTGTGCTATAAACTCTGTCAAGGGCATTATTTCTCATGACAACTTTATAATCCCCATTTTACAGGCAGGAAACAGAGGGAAAGAGAGCTCATTAATTTGCCCCAGATCACACACTAGGATATGGCAGCAAACAGAGCTGATTCAAAACTGGTTCTAGAACCTTTGCTTTTGATAACTATCCATACTATCTTGTTAATAAATGGAAGAAGTAAGTGTTATTCTTTCATATATCCTGTGCTTTAGTCAAATTGGATTAGGTATTCTTCCTGAACACAACTTGTGATTTCTCAATTACATAGCTTTGTTCATGCTTTTCTCTTTGGTCAAATGTCTTTTCTTAAAAAAACCAGTCAATCAATCTCTCTCTCTATCTCTCTCTTCTTTACCCCACCACCATCAAACCCCAGTCAAACAATATGCTGCACAAGAAGCCTTTTCTATGACCCTAAGTAAGAATTAATTTCTCCCTCCTCTGAACTCCTATGCATTTTATATTTTGTTTTTTATTTATTTATTTTTATCTTCTCCATTAGATTGTAAATTACTTAGAAACATACATTTAACTGTGCACCCCTTTAAGTACTTAGCATAAATTACAAGTTTGTTTAATAAGTATTAACAGTAGATATTTCCAAATTTTGCACACTTGGCTTTTATGGAAAATCAAGCACATAGGCAATGATTCTCATGCACTCTCTCTTTTTCTGTGCCTTGACACAACTGACTTCTGTGTAGTTTTCTCATTGGGGCAAGGATGTGATTCTTAGAAAGCTGTCCACAGATACATTTAAGAGCCTAAGGTTTATTCAATAACAACAAAACCATAGTTTTTCAGAGATTGTTCCTTAAGGCAAGAGGGAACGTGGGGATTAGACAGAGATATGGCTTCCCCAGGCTTCCAACATTTCCTATAGGGAATTAGAGCTGTTGATGGTATCACAATGAAGATTTGGCCATTTAACTATTCTGGAGACTAGGGTTGCACTTCTGCCTTCTCAACAGATGAAAATAACCTGCGCAAATAACCCTAGCTTGTAACTAGGTATATGTGGGATTGGGCGAAGCAAAGGCCGGTTTGAGATGCCTCAATAAGTTTCAGGCAATAAGTTGTCTGAAATGAATTCCAGAAGAGATTAGCTCTGATGGTGGGAGACATTTACTCCGGAGATGTCAAGACAGTTTTCCTAATAATTTTAGTTGAAGTCCTGAGGACATATCGATGACTTTATACTTTAGAAAACAAGTCACAGTACTGCATGCACTTAAAATTGTTTCTCCTAAAGAAGGTGTTGGAACTCTTGACCAAAAATATCTGTTAAGATGCCTAATGTTCCCAGCACTATCCTCCTACTTAATGTTCTTTAGTCTGTTCCTTAAAATCATGTCTTTCCTCCTCCTTCCCTCTAATTTTATACAAACAGAACTGAGTTGCCAATTTAGCCAGAAAGTTTTTCTAGGACAATGGGAAAGACTTTAGGTATTTTTGTTTCCACAGAGTGGAGAAAGTATCTTGGCATTTAAGTTTAACTCCCAGCTCCTTCAAGTTTCCAACCATCCTTGGTACAAATCTCTCATTGCTGAGTGTTTTCTTTGGTCTGTCTACCACTGGGGTGAGACTTTGTTTTTCCTGTATATAAATTCATCTGGTTTACCTTTTCTTTTTTAAATCTACCCTAAAGTGGTTAGACTTGACTAAGTTCACATCTCTAGAGAATGAAGGCAGCCTGAAGGCCTCCCAGGAATCCCCTAATAGTCCAGGATTTTTGAATAAAAGCCTCAGCATACATGAAGCAACACTGATAAAACTAAAAGAAAAAAATGGAGAAATTTGCCAATATAATTGGAGAATTCAGCACTCCTCACTCAGTGATCAATGGAACAAGTAGACAGAAGAAATTACAAAACTTAGGAGAGGAATAAAGACTGAGTGTTTGACAGGTAGAATATCCCATTATCTTGTAAATCATTTTCTGGATGATTTACAAAACATTCTAAATTAGTTTGGACCCATCTCCCATTGGCATTAGGTTCCTAAGCTCCAGGCTCTCTTTATTGCTCAAACATGCGAAAGATTATGAAGGGTATACATTCTAGAAACATATAGCTTTATGATAAAGCTAAGAAAGAGGGTTCCAGAGGGAAAGTGGTGAGAATGGCTATTTCATAATTGGAGCATGAAGAAGTGGTAGAGGATACTCACAGAGACTGCTCATTGCTCTCTCGTTCTGTGCAGCATTGCCAATTAAGGCAGGGAAACAAATTTTACTAAATGATGAAACACTAGTAAGGGGCCTGTCTCAGTTTAATTGCTGCATTCCATCCAATCCATATTTTCACTGGAATATTCTTTCTCTTCAATTTATTATAGAGAAAGGGAGCAAAATTCTTAACAAAATACTGGGTTCAGTACTGAGTTTCTGTATGGCTACAGGAAACGCACTAGGTACAGGTTTCCTAGGCACAACTATGTTGTAATGAACAACTTTGATATATTTGATCCCATTTTAACTGAAGTCAGAGTTCATCCTAATGCAGGGGTTCTTAACATTTTTTTTTCCATGGACCCCTTTGCCAGTCAGGTGAAAACCACAGACCCCTTACTGAGACCACGCTATACTGTGTATTATTTAATAAATATATCATACACACACCAACACGTCCCCACAAGAAAAATGTTTTTTTGAATTTCAATTCAAGCTCATGGGCCCCTTATTAAGAACCCCTGTCCTAATGGGATAAAACTCTAATGCATAAAAATATATTCCATTGGTATTCGGTATATATCTATTTTTAAAAATCATCCCTTTTTCATGATTTTACTTGATTTATGTATATTATAGAATTTGAAAAATCTCATCATTCAGATTTGTTAACATTTCCTTTCTAGTGTTTTAAAATTTTTCTTATGTGTGCATGTATGTTTTATTAATAATTCTTGAAATTCTGCCATACAGAGACATTTAGGCCAGTTTTCATTTTCCAGTATTAAAAATAATGCTGGTATAAGCAACTTTTTTTTTTTTTAAACTTTTTTTTTTTTTTTAATTATGGGTAAAAATAAAAATTCTCACAATACATACAAACATTTGCAAAATGATATATAAATATATATGCATATATGTGTATTTGCTTACAAAAATGTTATTTATATATTGCATAAAGCTTTGTCGGTATTTAAAATTATTTCTTCCAGCACGATGACTATTTATAGAATCACTGGTTTAAAGGCTATAAGCAATTTCAGGCTCTGATACATATTGCCAAGGGTAAATTAATTTATACTTATCTGTTAAGGAAAATTGCCACTTCACTGCACCCTTACCAGCATTGGGCATTATCTTTGTTTTCATCTGTCCTAATTTGGTTATTATTCTTTTAATTTTCATTTTGGATAATTATCTAGATTGAACATTTTTATATGTTTTACATCTAATTATATTTATTTTTAAAATTATTAATGTCCAATTTATGTTCTTGGATCTTGGTGTAGTTATTACATTTTTATACTCCTTGTTAAATTGGGGTAAAAGAATAGCCTGGCACAGCTCATCTGACCATTAACAGTTTTGGATTTATTTTTGTTTTTAAGAATCAGAAAACTGGCTCTTATAATGATTCTGCAGACCTTTTGTATAATGAGGATTTTAGCTTTCTTAATTCTGGCTTATGTTACTCTAGCATCTCTGACTGATGTGACAAATAAAACCCATCTCTAGGTTGATCAAAAGCATTTACTAAATGCTTACCTTTATATGGCATTGCATTAGGGACAAAACTAAAGCGCTGTTTTCACCCACATGCCCTGCCAGTTCCCAAGCTTGGTCCTTGTTCTAAATGATAGTGGGTGAATTACTTCACTTATTTTGAAAACTAGTGATTCAATGACGGGTATCTGGAGATGCTGATAAGCATTTGGAATACCTTGGGACTTCAGTAACTTCAAATATTCCCCTTATATAGTTTTTTCCTCACTATTCAGCTTTACCACACAACGTTGTTTGTACTCTAATAGGCAAGTGCAAGCAGAAACCATCTCTAGGCATCTACAATTGTGCGTCAATCACCCTCCCACCTAAAGATATATTACTCATCATCCAGAATGAATCAGGAGCAAGAGCTTTAAATAAAAGAGAATTCTTTGTTTTATATTTGACAACATTTCCCCACTTAAATGTAAACAGTCTTTAATACCCACAGGGGTGAATACTTCTCTGGATTATTAGGACATTACTGAGGTTCCAGTCCCTTGACATTGGCCTGCAAGCTTCTTCAACCTTGAACTAAAAACTTTCTCTGTGTTTTTGGCTCAGTGACTGTCTTTCCAAAGCCATCCAAGCAAAGCTATCGCATGGGAGCTATTTTAAGGTCTCTTGTGGAGCCCGAGAGAGATGCATTTCTGTGCTATAGCAGTAACATCCCCAAACCTCTGTGTTTGTGGGCAGACAGGTCACCCTGTGGCTGGGACCTCACATTGAAATTGGAGCCAAAAGAGATGCCAGCTGCCTTGAGGTGGGTATACCGACTGCTAACCAGAGCTGAGAGCACTGATTCCAAGAGAACACTCAGCTGTGCTCTGATCCTTGGTGACTACATGACTTTGGGTGCATGCCTTAACTTCAATTTCCTCATCTATAAAACAGGAGAATGGGAGTGGAGAGCAAGAAGGTTTCTTCATTTTGTATGGATGAATGAATCTGACTCTGCTTACTCCAGACCCTTAATCAATTAGTTTAACAAACATTTTGGACTTTCTACCATGTGCCAACCATGAGCATCAGTCAGGAGTCTAGTTTTCATTCTCTCCAAAGTACAGGAACAAAACAAATGTCCTCACAGTCTGTAAAGAGTCAATGAGGTCTAACAATCATACGATAAAGTCCTAGTTGTCAGCTTGTGAGCTGTGATGCTCTGTGCTCAGACAGGGATATATCCAGCACAATAGACACAGCCAGAGAATGTGAAGTTGTGAAGGGATTGCAGTTATAATAGGGAAGGTCTGTCTCTTTGTATAATGAAGACAAGGCAGGTTTTTGCACTATAATACAAAATAGTTTGTTAAAGTATAAAACTGACAGCTCTCATCCACAAAGTTGTGAAGAACATAGAAGAGGAAGTACAGGTGAAAACATTGGAAACAGGACAGAACTGGGACACTGAACTGGTGTTTGTGACAACAGATCCTCTGCTTTAGAGTCTGTTCTGAATGAAGTAGGAAATTATATGAAATGTTTACATGTTTAACAAATTTGTGACTACTTTGTTTATGATGTGGTTTTGTTTCTTTTAATAATTTGTTTATAAAATTATTTAAATATAGTTGCAGTAGAAAAATGTAAATGTAGGTGGGACCAGACCAACCATATGTCTAGTTAGTGAACTAAGTTCCAATACTGATCAACAGACTGAGAACTCATATTATCCTAACCAGGGACTCTGTTTAAACTGGCACCTGCAAACATGGCTCAATGGCCCTAACTGCAGGCATGCTTACTAGGTTTATCTTGTCAAGATAACATTTGGGAAATCAATCAACTCTGAACAGGTATCCAAAATTTTAAATATACTAAATCACTGGCTAGTGGCTTGAAATAACTTTTTTTATTGCTTTGTCACAAACAAGTATAACTGAAAAACATAATATGAATTTCAGTTTATAGTGAAAAAATTTAGAATTCCACCAAGATCTTGATTGTTTTGAGCGTAAAATCCGCAATAAGTGAATTTTTCTGCTTAGTTATATACTTGATACAGTTTGCTTGCTAGGCAAATTGTATTGTGATTAAAATAATGCAAAAATCAACCTAAACTGGAATTCCAACTGAATTGTTTATTGAAAGACTTAAAGTATGAACACATTGGGAAAAGGTCATAGTTCCGTATCCAAACCTATAGCTCTGTCTCTAATTTTCCTTATTATCTTCAATAGTCCTTATGGTCAGATAATTAAAATGCTATACAAAAATATCATTGGAATAAAGAATGAATGCAAAGAAAATCAGATAAATTTACCTCACAAATTCTAGATCTTTAGAAGAAACCTAAGTAGATGTGACCCAAGGTCAGAATTGAGCTTAAAAGCATTAAGCTCACACAAAAGTGAGGAAGCGATTGTGTCCAAGCTGATCCTGCTCTCATGAATCCTTTTGGTATTTTCTTCTTTGACTCCATTAATTTTGGTCTCTTTAAAATGACAAAGCCATTTTCTCCAGCTGATCCTATACTGCCAAAGTGCACGGTTTATAAAATCTATTTAAATTTGTGTGTTATGTGGTATTCTGAATTACATTCCAACTTCGAGAGACTATTTCATTTATTTTGAAAATAAACCAGAATTTCAAAGAACTACTTTCTTTACAGTATTCTATTTTAGATATATAAGGGCCAATCACCATAAGATGTTAACATTTTGTTTTATTTTCAGCAACAGTATCTGCTGTTACTCTTAGGGGTAACCATGATTACCTTAACCGTTAAGTTCCCAGCTGTCTTTAAAATGTTGTGTTCTATGATCTTATACCTTCTACATCTGCTTGCAATTCTGTGATTATTTTTTCTATATAGTTAGAGAAGACTGATGGCCTAGTTGATTCAGAACCTGAGCCTCAATGACAGCTTTGCCACCATTATATGAAAATGGCTCTCCCCCCTGACCTGTACAATCCTGACAGGCCAAGAGCTTGTCTTTGATCTTGGTATCTCCCAAAGTGTCCAGCACATTGTTTTGCTTGTAGTAGGGGATCTATAAACTTTTATTAAATTATATATGCCAGGAGGTGCTAGGTTCAATATTAATGGCTTGATTACTTTCAAATTTCTATAATTAAATGCTATTGTGATTTTGGTTGGGATTAGTACAGAGTGGATTTTTTTTTAGCAATTAAGACCTTCCTTTCTGAAGCCTATTCATCCAATACCTGTGCTTTACTTCCTTCAATATTGTCCAGTAGCATCACCAAAATAGCTTGAAATTATATTTCCTAACCTACACTTGGCTGGCTCTCACCCTGTCTGCCACTGCAGGGCCTAATCAGTTTTTGTACTTCCCTAACACTATCTTGGAGTTCTGGGCAGGGCGAAAAGGGGGAGTATGTCATAAGTACCAGTGAACAAGTGCAAGTAGGAGGGTTAGGAACTGAAAATGAACTCAAATTGCTCCAGAAAAATTAAAAATTGTACCAAGGACAGAAAGAATTGTTCAGCAAAAGCGGACATATGATACCAGGTTTAAAAGAAAGTCCAACCATGTATTATGGGCTAATATGCTTCCAAAAGGCCAAAGAAGAAACTCACTGCAAAGATTTGATCCCCTAGATTGTAGGTGATGAAGCCTCTAGTGAATCTACTAACTAAAAAAATGGGTTTCTTCAGCTATGCTCCAGTCCACCTGCAATGGCACTGCCTTGTCCAAATGGAGTCACCACTTCTGCCTACTCTTGCTGCTGCCTGTGCTAGCTACCACCACCAGTTTCTAGGCACCATTGTTCATTACACCAAGAATGGCTCTATTTGTTGGGTCTATGCCTGCCCTGGGTCTCTGGACATATGGGTCCCCCTAGAGTCCCATGAAAGTGTCCCAGCGCCAAACTCAGTGTTGGGTACTGAGTAGACAAACAACACCTTCTTCTTCCTTATCATGTATTAATCTGCTAGGAGGTGCCAATGTAATACTGCCTTGAGGTTCAGGTGTTTAAAGAAATTTTAGTGCAAACAGGTCTTTTGGTTTTCTCCTACAACCTTTGCTCCCATAGGAGAAGTATGTGAGTTCTTGGGGAGGCAATTTGGGGCAAATCTGAGAGACTTGCTACACTTTTCCAAATTTATCCCTTATGTTTCATGACTGCACTTTTGTTCTTATTTTAAGATAGTTTACCTGATTATCTTACCTTAGGATCACTTCACTTCAGTAGTGTTTCCATTTCTTCACACACACAAAAAACTTTTGGAAATTCTCTTCCACAAGATCACTAGTTATGCCTGAATCCCAGAGGTGAATAGGCTGGAAGTCATAGCCTCCTCACTCCATCTCTCACACTACATAACATGGTCTTTTGTGAGCCTTTCATAAGCTGAATGGGTGGCCTCTATATTTAACACATAAGAATGTGGTGAATAATTATCTGTTATTATTTGTACTTTTTATATCTCTTGCTAAGATAGAGAATTAGCATGGGCTACTGTCTCTTTGCATTGAAATGAGGAATTCATGAACTAAGAAAATAAAATAAAAATGAGAACACCCTAGAGAAGCTAAAGTTTGTATTGAGCTGGTACAATGTGGGGGGATCTGCTGAGGATGGAGGGCTGTAGAGGTGGGATGGAGAGGATGGAGCTGGAGGAAAACTTCCTAAGTTCTGCTTTTGCTTTCCTCTACATTTCTTTGGTACCAGTGTCTATTCTTTCACAGAAGAAATCTGTGCTTACAGCCAGATTCTGAAGCCCTGTGTGCCTGGTGTAGTATCAGGGCAGTCAGAAGCTCTGCTAGTGGAGGGGATGACGAAATCAGATGCAGGACTGACCAGTGCTGGTAGACATGCACTCCCCCTCTCCTTCCCCTTAAAACCTTGTGAGCAGATGGATAACTCCCTAGAGAGACTAACATCTCCCTTGTGCTATTTTATCCTGAAAGTTCAGGGGTTGTCACTTAACCATTTGAATTGCCAGATGGAGTGTAAGCAACAGAAGTGATTCACAGTGGTTCTATAATGCCATGGGATCTCTGCCCTGGAGCACATCCCTCCTTCCTCTAATCTCATAGGCCTGTTGTTTAGTTCTTTTATTGTACACTTAGGGGCATCTGTGAAGATATGCCATTGAGATCTCTTTCAAGAGAACTTGCTGTAGGCACACAGTTAACTGTCAGTATCAAGTTGATATCCCATAAACACTAATGCAGCACCTCCCCTAGGCTGTTCCCAGTTGATAACTGAGCACAGCAGGGTTGCTCATGCCAGCCCATTCTTGTCTGATCTGGAATTCCTCTTATGTTCAACTTTTGCTTAGGGACTCCCCATTGGCCCAGCTGGGATTTTTAGCCAACTCTTCAGGCTGACTACCCAATCTTTCTCATCTGCCCTCATAGGTGTCAGACCTGCATCACAATCTGAAGTCTTTCCCTGCCTACTCCTGCCCCCTCCCTTTTATCCTTCACAGATGTTTCTCCCAATAAATATCTTGCTTGGCTAGTCTCATTTTAACATCTGCTTCTTGGAAGACCTGAACTGACACAACACTTTATTATATAAAATAGTTCATACCAATAAGGAAACAAGAACGCACAGGTCAAAATACCTAGATATCTTGGTAGTACCATGTTATGATTTCCTACTGTTATGTAGAAAAGTACTCTGAAAATTAGTGGTGTGAAACTATTAGTTATTATGCGCACAAATTCTGTGGGGCAGGAATTTGGACAGAGCAAAGCAGGGATAAATTATCTATGTTCCTCAATGTCTGGGACCTCATTTGGAAGACTCCAAGACTGGGAGCAACTTCGTAGTTTGAGCAGGAATCATCTAAAGACCCATTTATTCACATATATCATGGTTGATGCTGCCTGTCAGCTGGGCCCTTACCTGACATCAGCATATGTCTTCTCCATACAGGCTGAGTTTCCTCATGACATGGTGGTTAGGTTCCCAGGGTGAGTGCTCCAAGGGAGAGATGCAGGCAGAGTGTTACATTTCATGGAAGTCGGGCATTTTGCCTCATTCTATTTGTTGAGGCAGTCACAAAGGACTACCCAGGTTCAAGAGGATGGGAAATGGATTCCACTTCTTGATGAGATAATGACAATGTTCTAGAAGAATGTGTGGGACTCAAAATATCGTTGCAGCCATTTTAGGAAAACATAACTTGCCATGTTAAATTCCTTCTCAATAAGGACAGAAACTAGACAATATATGTCATCTGCAGCTAAAGTATTAGAACATATGGAAGAATAATTTAAAATATGCATGATAAGCTTGAAATGAAGATGATGTAAACAATATGAAATCAGACAAGAAAAAATACAACCAAGTAAAAATATTAGGCATAAAAATATAATTGTTAAAAGTGCACAATAATGAGATAAATAGAATAGGTACAAATGAAGACTATATTATTAAGTTAGAAGATTGGATTGAAGAACTCTCCTTGAAAGTATCAGGAAATGAAATGTAAGTGCACACACACACACACACACATACACAAAACTAAGAGGTATAGAGGACAGAAATTCAAGTGCATTTAGGTGGTAAGACTATCAAAAGGAAAGAAAGGAAATATTTGGAAAAAATGTTAGATATAAGTTTCTAAGAATTAAGCAAATAGGAAAAGCTTCAGACTGAAAGAGCCCATGGGGTGCCAAATAAGAGAGGAAAGCAGAAACTCACACAAATATACATTAAGGTGAAATTTAAGGACATCAAAGACAAAGAGAAAATTCAAAAATTTTCCAGAGTGTACAAACAGATTACCCTTGTAAAAAGGACCAAGAATCAGATTGACATCAAATTTCTAATAAGAATCAGATTTACTTCAGCTTTCTAAATAGCAGCAATAGATAAGATAATGGAGTAATGTTCTTAAGATTTCAAGGTAAATAACACTGAACTCAGAATTTTTTATCCATCCAAATTGCCATTCAAAGATAATGGCAAAATAAAAATATCCTCAGGCATTAAGGACCTGAAAAAGCTTGCTGTACAAAGAGCCACATTAAAAATATTTAGAGGAAATACTCAAACAATAAGAGAAATCCAGTGATAGAATTTGATGGTTAATTGGATGTGGGAGGAGTTGAAGAAATAGAAGCAAAAGTTTTCTGTTGGCTAAAATTCTTTTGTGGTGATGAATGTACAACATTGTGATTATACTAAAAGTATTGATTATATGCTTTGGATAGATCATATGGTATGTGATATCTTAATAAAACTGCTAAATAAATAAAAAAAAAAAAAAGAGAAATCCAGGAGATAGAGCATCCATCAGAACAGAACACTCTCCACAACTGGCATGGCCAAATTGTACATGTTGGTGGAATATCAGCCTGGCTATTAGGGTGGTCAAATAACTTGGTACAGTTTACAGTTGTCTTAGGGGAAAGAAGGATAAAAGGAAAGAAAAAGAGATAGAAACCGGAACTAAAATTCTTGACTATCAACATGAAGGGGAAAAGGAGCAATGGGTATGTCAAGTAACAACTGACATAAGAACATGCAAAAGTAATTTTCTTGTTAGGGGGAAAATATAGATGTTGGTAGGTTTAAAGTGTCTGTTCTTACTGTCATTTGTATCCATTTTTCTGTCCATAACTTGTTTCCTTTTTCCTTTTGCAGCCATACCCCTCTCCTTTGCCTTCTAATTGCCATTCCCATTCCAAGTTTCTATAGTCAGAGCTATTTGGTGTAAATATAGGAATGGGATTCCTAAGGCACAGTTTGTGTCTTTGGGATGAGAAGTGCAGAAAGAGCTGTGTTTGAAAAATATTACTCTTACCTGGATGGCCTTTTTACCCATAGCCCATATAATTTATGGGAGACATAAAGCCCAGAAGAGTATGCATCATTTTATTCCCTCTTGAAATGTTTTCTTCTTAATTGCAATGACTGGTACTCAGAATATTTCCTCCCAGAAATGTTTATGTAACAAAGATAAACCTTTAAACCATTCTCATAAATCCATTAAGAAAGAAAATGTAGACCACCTTTTATTTGTCCATTATCATATATAGAGAGCACATTAATATTTCTTAAAGGGATAGACCAATATTTAGGCAGCTTACTGGAATTCTTCCTAAAAGCTCTAATTTTTTCAATATGTCTCAGTGGTAACCATCTAGATTTCCAAAAAATCCATTTTTGGCTGTCTTGCCAACCATATAAATCCCCAAATCAATAAAGTTTAATCCAGCAAACATTTGTTAGGTATTACTATGTTCAGGACACTCTGTTAGGTACTATGGGCAAATACAGAAAAAGTCTAGTTTTTAACACTTTATCAGGAGAGAGACACACACATAAAAAATCTCATTTAATTTAACCAAATTGAGAAAATATTTACTAAGAATGGACTATGTGCCAGACTTTGTTTGGTACTAGAGGCACAAACACAGTTCTTGTGCTTGAGAAGTACATAGTCTAGTGTGAAGGAAACAGAAATGTATGCCACATTATTGAGTACACAATTGAGGGAGCAGCTTAATCTTGCTTCAGAGTGGAGGAAAACCTATTGAGAGGAGGCAGCATTTCACTTGGTCCTTCCACTCTGCCTAATCCTTTACCAACCAGACGAAAGAGAGAAAGACATTGGATGTACATCGAACAACATAGGTAAAGGCAAGGAGACTTGAAAATATATTATAGTCTCATAGCAAGTGGTCTGGATGGTTTGGTGAAAGTGTGGAGCAGCAGCCTGCCTGAAGTCTATTTGGACAAGGAATTTGGGAGTCTCTTAGGAGAGAAATCATAAGGGAAGAACATCAGACAGACAAGCTTGGCTCAATACAAACCACTCCCCCAATGACTAAAAATTGATTTTGAATGTTGTCAAGGATGACTTGGGGGAAAAAGCATTTAGAAAAGGAAAAAAAAAGTTTGCTTGCTAAGATTACAAAAAAGTCCTGGCTTTAAAAGGACTGTCTCTCTCACACACACGAAAATACAGTGAGCATTTAAAGAAAAAAAAAATCCCCACAAGATTATCAAGGTGACTGTTTTAGTTTCCTAGCTGCTAAAACAAATACTATACAATGGGTTGTCTTAACAACAGGAATTTATTGGCTCACAGATTTGAGGCTAGGAGAAGTTCAAAACTGAGGTGTCAGCAAGGCAATGCTTTCTTTCGGAAGACTGTGGCCTTCTCAAATGTCTTCCATCCTTGGAACAGTTGGGTAAGAGTGACAAATTCTTCTCAGGTGATGACAGAAGAGCATGGATGAGTGCCTATTTGCAATATTTCTCATGTCCCAGGGTTTGAACTGGCACAGTGTCACTTTCACTTACATCCCAGTAGTCCAATCAAGCTATGTGGCCAAGCTCAACATCAATAGTGCAGGAAAGTATACTCACCTCTTGTGGGCGGGACTGCAAAGTCACATGTCGAAAGGCAAGAATAGAGAGAAAGGCAAAGAATTGAAAACAGTAATGCAGTCTACCACACTACTATTCATTGTGGGAAACAGCAATTTTTCTCATATGGTGACAATATCCACAAGCATTGTAGTTTATAATATATGTATACACACACATACATGCACAAAATCTTCATATGCCAGCACTGCAAAAGGAATGAATACAATTGCTTTTATTAGGGAGTCAGCATCTTTCAAGAAAAGATCAAGGGGAAGCGGCTGTGGCTCAATCAGTGGGGCTCCCGTTTACCATATGGGAGGCCCGGGGTTCGGTTCCCGGGGCCTCCTGGTGGGGGCAGGCCCGCCCACATGGCGGGGCGCGGTTGGCTGACCCAGCAAGCACGGGCAGCCGGGGGGGATAAATGAATAAATAAATAAATAAAAAATCTTTAAAAAAAAAAAAAGAAAAGATCAAGGTTTCACTTATTTTGGAGACTAGAACTAGACAAGGTAATGCTACTATTATTTTTTAAATGTGTGTGTTTTGTTTTTTTGGTGGGGTGTTTAACTTGTTTTATTCTTCTGACTGTGAGATGTGATGAACTTGCTTAATCCAAAAAGGCAGCAGGTACCATCTGTTTTCCACAAAGAACTCCTGTCTAAATCCAACATGGGCAGTAGGAGTGGTATAACATAATATGAGTCTAGAAAAAATTGGCTGGGATCAGGTTGTGATATATATATACATACAATCTATATATATAAATATATATATACATTTATATATATATATATATATATATATACACACACACACACAAATGGCAAATGGCTAAGGAGGTTGACTTTATCCCCTGGGACGACATCAGAAATCTTTGAATATATCAGATTTGTGATTTAGAAATATGACTCTAATAACAATTGAAGAAAGATATTGGAAGATATATATGAATAAATGAAATACATAACATTCATAATAGGTAGCTTAAAGCAAGATAGACTGATTATTTATGGCAGATTGAATTATGTACCCTAGGAAGAAAAAAACATGTTCTTACTTACTCCTAATTCCATTTCTGTCTCATTGTAAATAGGACATTTTGGAGACGTTATTTTTAGTTAAGGTGTGGCCAATGGAATCAGGATGGTCTTAATCCTATCACTGGAGGCCATATAGAAAAGTCATAGGGAGGAGCCTGAAGCTAGAAGTTAAAGGAACCTGGGAGAAAGGAGAGGAGATTGCATATGACAGAAATGCCAAGAAACACCAAAGATTGCCAGTAAGTCAGAATGTTATGGACTCTGGAAGGAAGCAAGCTTTCTAGCCATCACCTTGATTTGTACTTCTGACCACTGAAATCATGAGCCAATAAATTCCCAGCATTTAAGAAAGCCCATCGATAGTATTTGTGATAGCAGCTAAGGCAGCACTAAGACATTAGAAACAAAGCAATGGGAGAACAGAAAATGGAAAGAATAATCCTGAGAGATTTGGCAAGACCACTAAATAAGATGGGTATCAAAAGGACTTTGTTCAATTGAAAATATGCAATAGGGAAGGGAAAGCAAGTAAGAAAAAAAAAGGTAGAAAATTCATTTACTTGGCAAATATTGGGTGCTACTAGGTCCTAGGAACTGTGTCAGGGATGTCAGAGTGTCAGGATCAAATAAAAAACATTTCCTGCCCTTGAGGAGTTTCTATCTGGTGGTGAGTTAGATATTAACTAAACATTAACACAAATAAATTTAAAACTGCATCTGTGATAATCTCTGTGGAGGATACAGACGTAGTTCTATGAGTCTTTAATGAGGAATTTGTCCTGGTTAGGTCTGGGTAGTCAAAAAATTTTTCCATTAGGAAACAGCACCTAAGCTGAGATCTTTAGGATCTGGAATGATTAATTAGGTGAAAAGAGGAGAGCTGAAAATAATTGAGGACTTACTCTGTGCCAGATGTTTTCTAAATGCTTTACATGTATCAACTTCTTTCATTTTCAGAATAATTCTGATATAGACTCAGATATTATCCCCATTCTACAGATATTAAAACTTAAGGTTCCTGGGAAATGGTGGCCCTGACATATGGGGGCCCATGCAATCTATTCTAATGCTCCAGTTCTCACTGTTTTTATTATGCCCACGTAGCCCCACTCCACCTCCCAGATAAAGAAAAGAGTTCCAGACCGAAGAAATGGCATGTGCAAAGTTGTGGAGGAAGTATGTCTAGAATGTGGAACTGAAACGAGACAATGTGACTCAAGCAAGGATAGCAAGTGGAAGTGTGTAATGGGATAAGGCAGAAAAGGCAGGTACATACCACTGATATAGGGCTTTGTAGGCTGTGAAGGACTTTTTTTAAAAAAAGAAATTTTAAGATACCAAAGCATTTTAAGCAGTGAGATCATATTTTTAGATATACATTTTGAAAATAGTGTGAGGGAAGGGGTGGGGAGAGCAGAGTAGATGCAAATGCGCCATATAGGTGGCTGTCGTATCATGCCAGGCAAGAAATGATGGCAGTTTAAAAAAGGCTGCTGCTGAATGGGCAGCTGTGGGTGGACCTTAGAGCTTTCTAGGAGGTAAAATTGTTAGAACTTTGTGATGTGATTATTAGAGGGACTTGGGAGTGGTAAGAGAGGTGTCAAGAATGACTTGTTTCTGGCTTGTACAACTGGATGGATGGTGGCAACACTGAGGACAAGTTTGCTTGATGAATTGTTTCAGTGACTGGAGTAAGGTCATGTTCTGGCAAGTTTGAGGACTGGAGAAACGAAAAGCAGTCTAGAATAGTTGTGGCAGAGAGTGCCCTGCTTGTCCAAGGCTTTTCCTTTTACTGCTATAGATTGGTAGGTGTCACTTGTCACACATATATAGAAGATTCATGATTGTTGGTTGCCACAAAAATATAGAAGCAACCAAAAATAGAAAAATAAATTGGCTTCCTCTGACAGAAAAAATTAAATATAGAGACAAGAATCATGTGATTAAGCTCAGGGTTATTCCTAGATACATAAGATTTTTCTTAACATAATTGGAATAGTAGAAGAACCATAAAACTGAGTAATGTCAAGTAATTTTGATTCAGGTATGAGTTATATATATATTTTTCATTCTCTACAACTTGATGGAATATAGGGTTCTAAGATTAGATGGCATCTCAAGGATAACATCTCTAACTCTCTCTCTCTCAATATATACCCTCTATATATGTGCATATACTTTCTCTCTATATATATTCTCTCTATGTTCTCTTTCTCTCCTTTCTCTCTCTTTCTCTCCCTCTCTAAATGAGGGGGGAAATCTTATAAGTTCCTTTTCATATGAAAATCAGATAGATTGAAAGAAATCATATTCTCTTCAAGGGCAGACCTGGTGTTTTGCAAAATTTAATTAAGCTTAAAAGTGCCATGAAATGCAATTGAATATTTCAAGCAAGTAGATTGGAATAGAAGCTTCAGGTGATAGACAAGATACTAAATGTATTTCAAAGTCAGGCTCAGATGAAAAAGAAACTGCCCCACTAGAAGCTATTTTTAATTACACTTTGCTTTTTGGTCACTTGTAAAAGAGTTAATGATGGTACTTAAACCCATAAATTTAATTTTGCTTTTATGCCCTATTCCTGAGAGCAAATTATCATGAACTGTCAAGCACACATGTAAGGTTATTTTTTAACTCTTGGGTATATTCATGTTAAGAACTTAACAGCTCACTCTAAAGTGATGTCTAGGCAGTTTTCCAATGAATTTGGGTCACACAGACAGATAACCAAGATGATTTAGGCTAATGGTTCTTTTTTATTTTTGTATTTTATTTCTTATTTTATTTTATTTTGAAAGAAGCTTTAGATTACTTAAATGTTACATCAAAAATATAGGAGGATTCCCATATACCCCCAACCCCCCCTCCACTTTTCCCCATTAACATCTTTCATTAGTGTGGTACATTTGTTACAATTGATGAACACATTGAAGCATTGCTACTAACCATTGTGTACAGTTTACATTATAGTTTACACTTTGCACTGCACAATTTTATAGGTTTTGACAAAATGTTTAATGACCTGTATCCATCATTGCAATGTCATGCAAGACAATTCCAGTGTCCCCAAAATGCCCCATTGTATATGTATTCTTTCCTCTACCTCCACCCAGAACCTTTAGTGACAACTGTCTTTATATCAATGTTATATATAGCAATGTTCTTCCATTGCTAGAGTAAAAATAATTCTACTTTTGTCCATAGTAGCATTCCCCCTCTTTGTTCATTCCTCAATCTTGAGGATTTGGAGATGGTGATGCCCACTCTGTTTCTACTGAGAGGGGGCTTAGATCCCATGGGGAAGATGGATGGAACTATCTTATTTGCAGTTGTAGATACTGTCTGTTTTGGGGGATGGGTGTTGTCCATCATTATCTCCTTGTTAGTTGTCTTGGGCGAGTCCAGTGAACTGGAGAGTAGGTGTTGCAACTCTGCTGAGATTCAGGGCTCAACCAGCATATGGACAGATGGAAGATTTAAGTCTCTGGGACATATACTTAATGTATAGTGCTAATTATAGGTTCAAATAAAAGGGTCAGAAAAGCCATGTGCAGGGAAATTATAAATGAGTCTTAACTCTATTACATTGGGGAGCATATATTCCAAAGTAAGGCCCACTGACAGGGTGCCAAATTCCTGAGATTTCCTGCTCTGCCTATAGTATCTAGATGTCTCTAGAGCCCCCAGGAGCCCCTCTGCTTGAGGCACTATTTACTGTGGAGGTCAATGAGATCTGCCTGAGACATGCATATGTAGAACCTCTGGAATGAACTCCCAACTTACTTTGAAATCTCTTAGCCATAAAATCTCATTTGTATTTAATATTTTCCCCTTTTGGTCAAGATCTTTTTCCAAATCCATTGCTAGTTGGTGCTTGGTTATAATCCCTCAGTGCCTTGTAGGCTCATTCCTGGGAGTCATGTCCAAGCCAGGGCTGGGGGTGGGGGGAAGATAGTGCATTTATATGCTAAGTTTGGCTTAGAGAGAGGCCACATTTGAGCAACAAGGAGGCTTTCAGGAGGTAACACTTAGGCAATATAAATACTAGGCTAAATTTCAATTTCACAAGATCAAGGTTCATAATCAATATCAAGGGCCTGGCATAATGGTCTGTCCTCCTTTGCTAGGCACTGCCCTTGTACTCAGGGAATTTTTGCCTCTCTATTAGAGAATGTTGCAGGACTTCCCAGGATGGGAATTCAATATTCTTTTGGTTATTGTGTTGGTTTCCATCCACCAAGACAGCACCCCATGACCACTTGAACATATTCATATGCCATAGAGGCATGTCCCGGTGCACCCCCTCCCCACACATCCCCCCCATCACTCACATCCCACACCATTGATCCTCCCCTAGGCTAATGGTTCTTAACAATACTATTATGACCCTCTAATTTGTGGAGACAGTTTGGGTGGTCTCCCATGGGACCATGATAAGGAGAACTTACTGGTATTTAAGTTTAAATTTGTTTTAGCTGAGATGTCAGTTATCCTGCCATGTCTGGGACAGTCCTATAAACCATACAATTTTCCTACAGACTATACTGCATGACCCCTGAGTATTCATTGGCCATTCACATAAGTGAATCTGAGCCTAAATTCAAACTCAAATTTACATATTGACACAAAGTATTTTTTTTCTTTTCAGAGTTTTACTGTAACTGAGTTTTGTAAAAATACAACTGCAATGTAAATTGCAGAAAAATTGTATAGTCTTATTTATAATTTTATTTATAATTTTACAAAGATGTGTTTTCCACTTTGATAAATCATGCCATCAGTTTGAATGTCTTATAGTAGATATTTGAGTAACTAATACACTGCAACTCATCAGTCTGCATTTACTGCTTCTGTCTCATTTACAGTGATTCTAGGGAAAGGTACAAGAATCTGAGTTCTTCATTATACCTTCCAAGTAGTTGCAGCATTATAGTGTAGCTGTGCCTGATAATTTACATATCAAAATACAAATTATTTTTATTATACAGTGCCTCCTTTTTGGTATTTATGTGCATAGATAAGTGACATTATCTGTGAGTTTGTTCATTACAAAATGTGTGGTATAATGTAAATGAATTTTTGATAAGACAAACATGAGGAATAATGAAAGTTAAGATGCTCATATTTTTTCCTAAAATGCTTAAGTACTATTTATTAATTAAAAGAATACAGACAGATAAAGCTGGAAATTGTTAGATTGCTTTGAAAGATAAGGCATAAATGTGATTTTATAGTACTTTTAGTTCTTGAAATGAAACCCTCCTCCTTGTAATGTCTGCTAAATTTTTTTCACAATTTTTTTTTGTGTGTATGTTTCCAGGAAGAGAGAATATATGAAAATAAGGAAAAGCTTGTACAGTAACTCTAATTACTATGTTTGATTTTCATTTTTAACTCATGGCAATGCTCTAACAGTAAAATTATGTTGCGGTTAGATTTGAACATGCAAATGAACTGAAACATCATATATGTGCAAAAAGAATTTATTAATAAAAATGGAGAAAAAAGCAGTGCTATTACTGTAACTGTTTTATTTACTTGCTTTCCTTCCAGGTGATGCTGCATAGAAGACCCCATTTTCCATCATCTTGCAGCATGATCTTTTGAAAAATCTGTATTTTACATTATTGGACAGCTTTAAAAACTCTTTTAAAAATGTATTTAGTTTTTATCTTCCTGAGGGACAAAGATGGAGTTCTTGTAAGAATATTTTTCCCCAAGGAGTTTGATTCTATATAGTTTTCAATGAGCCAAACTTTACATTTGTGTGAACAAATATATTCTATTTAAAGCATATTGAATCTTTCCCATATAGTGAAATTAGGGGATATTGTGATTCTTCAAGTCAAAATTCTTACACAGTAATTTAAAAAAATTGCTGAGAGGGATGGTAAGCAATTTTGTGTTTCCTACTTTTTTCCTTGACCAAAGGGACATAATCAATTTGACTTGTGATTTCATTGGAAATAATGTGTTTTGACATTGAAAGTAAAGAGACAAGATTTAATCAGTGAGTCTATTTCTACGGGCTCCAAGCTAATAGACTGACTTGAATATAGAATGGCAAAATATAGAAGAAACAAAAACTGGAGAAGTTATTTCTCCTAGGGGATGAATATCAAAGATCAGACTGAAGTTATTATTGACAACGCAGTGATGAAACACTGGCAGATTTTTTTTAAGTGAACAGAAATAAGAAAAGCTTTATATTTCAATGGCTCTTGTTTCAGGAAATAATTTCTAGATTTCATGTTTTAAAGCGTAATTGACTTAGGCAATGCTATGGAATATACTATTTGTCAATTATTGATATTTTAGCAATGACTAAATTTTCCTGAATAGAATCTGTTCTTACTTTTCCTACTTTCTCTCCATCATAAGTATGCGGGAGCTGGAAGCTAATAGGGGGGGATTCTGTCAAGAGCCAGGCATATCAATTTCAGTTTCATATTCAGGAACTGGAGATGCAACCACAGGTGGTCCACAAACCTATTGGGCCCACTGCAAGAAGAACTTGAGCCTAAATTCCAGGTATCACTGACCACCATTAGCCCTCATTTTGATCACAGTGATGCTTTGGGTCCCTAGGAAATTCATACCCTGAGTCTAAAAATCTCTGAAAGATATTGTTATTTCCCTTCCTTCAGAATGCAGTCATCTTAGAAAATGCCTTTGGGAGAGACTGCAGTAGTATTTGTGCAATGTTGCATGGTTCTTCCTCAAGGGGGAGCAACATTTTCCTCAATCAAGGGGCCCAAACTAGCTTTATTGTGGAAATTGGATGAAAGGTGTTAACTCTACATTGAGTGACCTACTGTCAGATCAGTGTGTGTCAATCATTCAGGCTATCATTTTGCCTCTACTTTGTGCTGCTCTGGAAATTATGCCTACCTTGTTTTTATTGGATAACCACTACTGCTTGCCATTTGCCACTCCAGCATCTCATCATCTCATCTAAAATCAGAAACCCTAACACAATGGTGGCATCTTGTACCTTCATCCTTCTCCACAGAGGTCAGTCCAAAAGAGCGTCTCAAGGACATTGGTGCTCCCATCACTAATGTATTTCTCCATGCCTTAATGAAGGAAATATTTTATGGGCTTTCCAGGATGGTATGGTGATGGGAAGGGCTATATGAGTCTCACAAGAGAAATTCACTTCAACACCCCTATCTTCCTAAACCTTTGGTTTCCTTCCACTGAATAATGCTAAGGAAATTCTGAAACTAACACATTAAATCCAGAATCTCTGGCAATGCACCCCTATCAGTAAATTCAGTCTGAGCCAATGTTAAATGCTATCTTCTTTGGTTTAACACTTTAAGAGTCCAGGTACATGTATATAACTCCTGTTTCTACCAATGTAAATTGGCATAATTTTGCGACTTATTTGGAGTATGTGTTATTTCCTCTCATGTCACACTTTGTACTTGTTCACCAGAGCATACAGAGATATGACTCTACTTCTGGGTCTAGTGGCCTTTAGGAGAACAGGCAGCCCCTTGTAGGGTGGGACTGGAAAGCTAAGATCAAAGCCTCATATGGAAGAACTGTTATTCTGTTTTGGCAGCAGTCCCTTGTCCTTATGCTAGACAGTGACCTTGGACCTCTTAGTTCAGTTAGCACTCCCTAGACCTTGGAGAGGGACTCTTACAGCCTTGAGGCACCAATCACCTACATTGATAGTGACACTGAAATCTCTTGAAACAAAATCTAAAAGGCTGACACAACTGGTACTGTCAAGGGAGATTTGTTCTTACTTGCAACTAATTGGCTTTTAAATGGCTGTGTATGTCAGATTCACCCAAAGCTCTATTAAGTATTCAAGAAATGCTGAATCAGAGAATTGTTTGAATAGGAACAATGTAAAGAATGTCATTACAGAAGAATAATACCATTATCATCAACTAGTGTTCACGTAGTGTCCAAGGAATTTATAGCAGTAAGGTAGGGTTGAAGAAATATATCAGGGTTGCCTGGCTAAGACCCTGATTGACTTGTGTGTGACTTTGGGCACGTCATTTAATCTAGTCTTAAGTTTTTTCCTGTCAGATGAGTTAAGTTATTTGCACCTTGACTACCCACAAGGCAGTTATAAGGATAAAATGAGTGGAATATTTGCTTGAATGGTATACTACTCAGGGCAAAGAGTTTGAGAATGAAAAAATGTGAACATCAGTAGATGAAAGCTATTATTGTTCCTGTAATTTTATAGCACCGGAGGAGAATGTGGTTCACATAACATGATTGTAGTAATCACGTACTTATTTAATTTTTTTAACAAATCAATTTTATTGGTACATATGAATAAAGCATAAACCCATCCAAAGTGTACAATGATTTAATTTAATTTTTGAAAATATATATGCCTGGTGAAACATATGCCATTTTCTTATAAAACTGTCTACTTTTTTGTATAAGTACATATTTTACATAAAAAATGTCAAAAAATAATGCAGTTTCCTAATTTATGGTTGTTCTATATTTGGAGTAGTATTGTGGGAGGTGTTTTTTCCAGAAGAATATTATTGGGAAAATTAAGAAAAAAATTAAAAGGTTAAGAAGGAAGGATGATAGAGACCAGAATGAACTGAAAATAAGAGTTATACTTGGTGTTGGCAAGTAATAGAGAAGGGGTAAAAAGAGAGTCAGTAATGAAATATATTTATGGTAAAGAAATAAAGGGTAGAGACTGAAAAGATGTGAGGAAAGAAGAACTGAAGAAATGGACAATGGGCATAATAATTTAGTGGAAGGCCATGGGAGCGATTTCCCTATCCATGCCTAAGGCTTATGCTACTTTGTGTATAAGGATGTTTTCTAATTCTGTGAGATTGCAACCCTGACTATTGTCCTCTGTTCCAGAACCATATGCCCAATGATATACTTAGCATCTTTTATAAATCCCTTAGCCCTTCTAATTCAACATGTCCAAAGAAGCAATTATTTCCATTTCCTTCATCCTCCCTACCTCCAACATTCTCTCTCTCTTTCTCTCTTTCTCTCACACAGACATATACATACCCATCACTTGCACTTCACTCTTATTTCCCTGCCCTGGTTAATGCCATGCAAACAGCAATCCAAGTCACATGCCTTCTTTCTTTTCCATCCCTTCCCACCAAATTCAATTGGCCACTAAGTCCTACTGTTTCTGCCATCTAAATATATCTCAAATTTGTCAAAATTAAATATATTCTTTTCAAAATTATTACAGAATTCTCCTAACAGATCTTTCTACTTCTAGTGTTGACCTTGCCTAAACTCTCTACTTGCAGCTTTTTATCTTTCTAAAGCACCCAATCTGAGAGTGTTACATCCCTGCTTAAAACTCAAATAACTTTGCCATATCTATATCTATCTATATCTATATCTATATCTATATCTATATCTATCTATATCTAT
>JAKSZT010054561.1:4777875-4795375 GCA_026826555.1 Tolypeutes matacus | reverse complement strand
TCACCTGCAATGTTAATTTCATCATTAAACACCAATGTTCTTGGCCTTGTAGCTCCTCCTGCCTAGGCTTATGTGCTTTGCCAGTTAAGTTGTTAAGTTCCATGTGCTTTTTTCGAAGAACAGGTAAACTCTCTTGGAAAAAGATTATCTTGAGCAAGTTGGCTATGCTCCTTCCCCTGCTTCTTCTGAATTGGTTATCTCTGATTAGAAAAGCAAATTTGGTGTGCAGTGGAACTACTCTTCATGGTATGTGGTATTTATTTTATGAGATACTGCTGCAGGGAGGGAGCATTTTGAAGGAGAGCTTATTTTCCTTTAGTAGATACAATAGATGTGCTCATTAAGAGTATTTTCTCATTTTGCAAGATAAAGTAAGTGGATTGATAAATTGATGCTACCTTGTTTGGATAATCAACCTCAACCTCTGTGAACAGAACATATAACATTCTGAGCATGTTTAGTTGTGGGGAAGCTAAAGTTTCTAGGGAAGTGCTTCCAAGATAATTAGTTTTCAAAGCAGATTTGTTTCACCAGTGACTAGTTTCTTAATAAAAATTACTGTAGAACATGAAGTACCTGCTAATATTTCTCAGTTTGTGTGTTTTACTTCTCAGAAATATATTACCTTTGATAATAATCTTGTAAAAGATTCTGAGTTGGAAAATATGTAAATGTTTGAAGATTATATAGAAGGCAAAATACTCCTTTACCAAGAGTTTAGATGGAAGACCTAGAAATATGGTAGTCTTTTATAGTCTTCAGTATATCTAAAAATATTTTCAACATACAGTACCTTGAAGAAGCAAAGGAGAACTGTGGAAGAAAAATTTGCTGGAAAATGTATTCTAACTAATATATTGTGGTATTGAAAAGTAAGAAGGTAAATAAGATATTATTTATGAATCTGGCCCCAAAACAGAAAGGCTAAGAATTCACAGTGCATGTACAAATTATGTTCAATCATTTTTAAATCCTGACTTGGCACAGAAGTTGTAAGAAAAGTTTTGAGATTGTTCAACTCTACTGTGCCAAGGATACTCTAGCATAGTATTTGTGGCCCCATGTATGGCTCTGCCCAGAAAAATAAGAAAGCAGGATGCTAGATTCAAGGTGGAGCAGGATTGTCCAGAGTAGCCCTGTTCTTCACCTGTGAACAGAACTGAAGTTCTGATATATGCAACAACATGGATAAACCTTGGAGACATCATGTTGATTGAAAAAAGTCAGACACAAAAGTACAGATATTGTATGATTTCACTGTTATGGAATAATTAGGTTAAGGAAAGTCATAGAGTCAGAAACTAGAATACAGGTTACCAGGGGCCATGGTGGGGGTAGGGAATGAAAGTTAATTCTGAATTGGTGCAGAGTTTCTGTTTGGGGTGATTGAAAAGCTTTGCTAATGTCTAGTGGTGATGGTAACGCAACATTGTGAATAAAATTAACACCACTGAATCATATATCTGAATGTGGGTAAAAGGGGAAATTTTATCTGGTATTTATGATGATAGAATAAAAATTAAAAACAAAACCACCATAGGATTGTGCAATACAAACAGTGAACCCTAATGTAAACTATATTTAATAGTACAATTATAATAGTATTCTATCAACAGTTGTAACAAAAGTACTATACTAATGTAAAAATTTAAAAATGGGAGTGGTTATATGAGAACTCTCTATTTTCTGCATGATCTTTCTGTAAACCTATAGCTTCTCTAATTAAAAAAAAAAAAAAGATGCAAGACAAGGATCAAGAATAAACTGAGAGTGATTCCAGGGCAAACTTCAAAAGAAAGCACTGTAGAAAGGGCAACCAAGACACTAGTCTACTGGGGTTCAATTAATAGGAGACCAAAAGTTTGAAGCCACTGGACAGAAATGGGATTTCTTAACAGAGGAAGCAGATTCTGACCAAAGGCAGGAGGCTGTTGAGATTCCCTGAGTACTTGAATGTAGTTATCAGTAAGTTTTATCAGGGGCCAGGGCTTTGGCAGGCATGAAGGGTGAGCTGTTAAAATCTCAAACTAGTTCAGACATCTGTAAAATGTGTTGGAAAATTATATAAATAGCATTTAAGAGGAATTTTTGAGTAATATTTTATATTATGCAAACCATTCTAACATATAGTTAAGAAAAATAGGATATAAAATTGAACATGCAATATAATGCTGATAACGTATGTGTAATGAACATACAAATACAAGTAATTATAAGAAAAAAGAAACCATCTCTAAGTGCTATTATGATTCATTTTTATCTCTTCTTGCATGTTCTGTCTCCAAAATATTCTACTATGAGTATACATTACTTCTGAAATCATTGATTAAAAAAATATGAACATGGAAGCTAAAATAGCAAACTGTTTGTTACACCATTTTTTGTGAATTTCACAGGATAGTCCAGTGGACGATACAGACATAAATGGAAATTTAGAGATTGGAAGAAAAATTATAAGAGTTGTAGGTAAATGAAGAATGTCTCTGGTCAACAGCATGATTTTTATGAGAGAGAAAACAAACGTCTCTTTTATAGGGGTCTGCATAACATGGACGCTGTTGAGAGTCTGTAAGGGGTGATCGTTTTGAGTGTGTGACAGTGAGTCATGATGATTCACTCCTTGAATCAAGATTATAGGAAGACCGTACTATTCATATATTCTCTACCACTTTCCATAAGGTAATTGAGGCAGTTTATAACGTTACATAGAATAAAGTAAATAGCATAAGTTAAAAGTAATAGCAAAATTAAATCAAGAGAGGTTACAAAATGAATGTGACCCATGTACATTAGGAGTTGGAGCCATAAATGTGTGCATTGAAAGAAGAGACTGGGGGCTGGGCTCTTTGGGAATGACATACTTTTCCTGCTCCACAATTTTGCCAAATACTGGCTTTGGTAATGTTGAAACAGTGTGCAGAATAACCCTAAAATCTTCTCTAAATGTGTATGTAATGCTTCTCTCTAAATAATGTATCTCGCAATTTTCTCAAAGTGGAAAACAACCCATTTTTTGAAAAAATAAGACATTGATTTAGAAGTAATTTTCATTTCAAAGGAGAAAAAAAGAATAAAAATCCAGTAATGAAGAAAATATCCAACTTTGATATTTTCTTTTCCCTCAAGAGTGAACTTCAGGCTAACTGGGTCAAGTTTTTGCTCCACATATTTTCTTTTTTGCAGTCCCTTTGCTACTTGATATATTTTTAGCTTCTCTTCTTCCCACTTGACTCCTTTAGTGGTTTCCCTTTTCTCTCTTATTCTCTTTATATATATATATATATATATATAATTTATTTTTCTTTTAAAGGTATTTAGATCCTACAGTTGGTGCTGGAGTTGGTAGGTGTACGCCCAAAAGACTTTAATCTCTGGGCTGTCCATGAGATTCAGCTGGGCCCTGAATCTCAATGGAGTTGCAATACCTACTCTCCAGTTCTTTGGACTAACCCAGGACAACTAACAAGGAGATGATGATGGACAATGACCATCCCAAGGAACCAAGAGAGTCTACAACTGCAAGCAAGACAGGCTACAAGGTCACAAAGAGATGACTGAAATGGGCAGAAAAAAGGGTTAGACCCAGGTTTTAGAACCTGTGTTTTCAAATATTTCAGTACATCTATGAATACATTTTTTTTCAAATAAAGGAATATTGTTCTCATGTACTGTTAAGATTGAAGTATATCTAGTTCCCATATTCTGTCCCCCACAAAAATCTCCCTGAAACAGAAAAAAAATTTAATAGATATTATCAATTTTCACCCCTAGGCTTTTGCTCAGATACATCCTCTGCCACCTCACTGCCTCCCACCCCTCCGTGCATGAAAATAGCCTTTCTCAAGCACCAAATTGAATTACCCAAAGACTGGGAGGCTTAACTCCAAATACAAAGAGAGATGAAGAACAGCTTCTGGGATCAATTGGATGGAATATGTCAGAAAGCCAGGAGAAAATCATAGTAGAATATTTACTTGGAGTTCAAGGTTCCAATCTTATACAACTTACGAGAGGTGTTCACTTGAGCAAATCACTAAACCTTTGATCTGAGATTATGTAGACAATAAAATAGAGATGGTAATACTTAAATAATGGTTTATTCATTCATTGAACAAACATTAATTGAGCATCCACTATGTACAGTGGTACAAAAATAAATCATAGTTGTGCCCTCATTCAGTTTAAATCTAATAATGAGCAAGACAGAAAATAAACATATAAATGAGTCATATAATTTCAGAGAGTGATATGTATTCTAAAGGAAATGAAAAAACAGTGGGATTAAATGATTAATGGGAGAAGTCAGACAGTTCTTCAGTGTAAGTGAGATTTGGGCTAAGGCATGAATAATGAGCAGGGAGATGGCTATGCAAGCAGAAGCAATAGCCTGGGAAAGGCATCAAGGAAAGGATTAATTTGACATGATCAAAGTTCAAATGAAGTCCAGGAGGGTTGTCATCAACATGGTGACAAAAGACATCCCCTAAAAATACCTTCCCAGAGATTTAGTGAATAAAAGGACAAATCCTACTTGCTTAAACATTGGAGGATGGTAGAAATT
Source organism: Tolypeutes matacus (assembly GCA_026826555.1). Lineage (NCBI taxonomy): Eukaryota > Metazoa > Chordata > Mammalia > Cingulata > Chlamyphoridae > Tolypeutes > Tolypeutes matacus. The sequence goes on along the minus strand of JAKSZT010054561.1, from coordinate 4,790,814 downwards.
AGAGGACTCCACAAATGTTGAATCAAAGAAAAGAAAAGTATTAGGTAGGAAACTTCTGTCCCAGACCTATCAGTCCTCCCCCTCACTCAGTCCTGCACAGCTTGGGAGTTGCTCAGAGGCAGCGGGCCTGGATCCCTCCCACCTCTCACCTGGGACACAAACTATAGATCCACTCACAGCAGTGATTGAGGTCCCACACATATTTAGGCATGGGGACCCTAGTCTGAGAAGGAATGTTGCATACAAAATGGACCCTGGGTGGGGAGGAGGAGAGAAAAAGACCATGGTAGAACTGCAGAGGCAAGTGCTGAGCTCACTCAATCCAGTTTCTGTTGGCTGGACAACCTAAATTCAAAACAGACAACTAGAGTGAGTTAACTTTTTGCGTTGACTCCATCTAGCTCCATGGGGTGGAATACCATAAAGTGGAAGATACCAGAGGCAGAAAAGACTCACAGAGGAAAAAAGTGGGGGTGTAAACTGAAAATTCTATAACACAGGGGGACATCAAGATCTGAAAAGTATAAAGAAAATGAGCCCTGAGTAAATGAAGAGAATTTAAACAAATCATAGGAGCTGGGGAGAAAATTTTGCACAAAACTAAAAAGAGGAGATCAAGATTCCTAGAGAAAGGAACAGAGAAAAGGAAGCTTTCTCCTGGAGGTGAAACAATTACACAAAATGCAATCTTAAAAATTGTACCACATATCCTGGCCAAGAATCAGATGAAGAAAAGCTGAAAAAATCTGTTTACTTAAACATGGGCTAGTCTAAAGATGTAGAATAAATTAGGCCAAGTATAAAAGAAGAGGCTTAACACAGACAATCAGCAATAAAACACAAGACAATGGGGAGCAATTGACCTTCAGAGTAAACTTATCAAGATAATCAGATGCCTAGACATCAGCAAACAATTACAAGTCATACTAAGAAACAGAAAGATGGCTCAGTCAAGGAAACACATTAAAACTTCAGAGGATAAACAGAATTTGGAGCAACTAATCAATGAAGTTCAAGCAAATCTCCTAAATCAATTCAAGGAGATGAAGGAAATTATGGATAAAGAGCTAAAGGATATTAGGAAGACAATGTGTGAGCATAGAGAAGAATTTGAAAGTATATAAAGAAATATAACAAAATGATGGGGATGAAAGGCAAAGTAGTAAAGATTAAAAATATATTAGATGCATACAACATCAGATTCGAACATGCAGAATAAAGAATAAGTGAACTAGAACAGTGGACAATCAAAATCATACATTCAGCAGAACAGAGAGAGAAAAGAAAAGAAAAAATTGAGCAGTGTCTTGAGGATTTGAGTGATAGCATGAAGTGTACAAACATATATGTCATGGATTTCCCAAAGGAGAAGAGAAAGGAAAAGGGGCTGAAAGAATATTTGAGGAAATAATGGCTGAAAACTTCCCAACTCCTATGAAAGACAAAAATATACAAGTCCAAGAAGCGAAAAATATTCCAAATGGAATAAACACTAATAGACCAACTCCAAGACACATTCTAATCATAATGTCAAATGCCAAGGATAAAGAGAGAATTCTGAAAGTGGCAAGAGAAAAGCGATTTGTCATATACAAAGGCTCCTGAATAAAATTAGGCGCTGATTTCTTATAAGAAACCATGGAGGCAAGAAAATAGTGGTACGATGTATTTAAGGTACTGAAAGAGAAAAACTGAAAGCTAAAAATTCTTTATCTCACAAAATTGTCCTTCAAAAATGAAGGTGAGTTTAAAATATTCACAGAAAAACAGAAACTGAGAGAGTTAATCAACAAAAGACCTACCCTACAAGAATTATTAATGGGTAAGTTCTGCAGGATGAAAGGAAAAGACAGGAGAGCATGGCTTGAAGTAGTGTGAAGAAATGAAGATTATCAATAAAGGTAACTAAAATGGTAAAAGCAAAACCCAATAGTACTGTATCCTCAATATACAATTCTACTGTTTAATTCCTATAGGAGTCAGAATACAATTGAACAAGAAAAAGGCATATTTCCTGATAATGGACATATAAAATATAAAGTGATAAAGTGGGACAAAAACAACATAAAGAGGGGACCAAAGGGATATAGGAGAAGATATGTGTATGCTTTTGAAGCTAAGGTGGTATCTTTTCAAATTAGTAGATTGTGTATGTAGGTTGTATAATATAAACCCAGGGTAACCACAAAGAAAGTATTAAAAAATATACAGAAACAGAAATGTGAAAGGGATCAGTCAAATACATCACAAAAGATCAACTATATAGAAAAGGAGGTTGCACTAAAGGAAAAGAGAGACAAAAAATGACATGACATATAAAAACCAAAGGACGAGAAATGAAGTAGTGCCTTTACAGTAGTAACACTGAATATTAATGGATTAAACTTCCTAAAAAAGGACACAGATTAGAAAAATGGATAAAAATGCATGATCCAACTATATGTTGTTTAAAGAGACTCACCTTATCCAATGACACAATCGATTGAAAGTGAAAGGTTGGAAAAAGATATTCCATGAAAATAGTAACCAAAAAAGAGATGGGGTAGCTATACCAATATTGGATAAAATAGATGATAAGTCAAAACCTGTTATAAGAGACAAAGAAAAACCTATATATTAATAAAATGAGAAATCCACCAAGAAGAAATAACAATAATTAATATTTATTATTTATTATAACTGAAAGCATAACTGAAGGGAGAATAGACATCTTCAATAGACATAATTGAAGTTGGAGACTTCAATACACCACTATCATCAATAGATAGAACATCTAGACAAAAGATCAACAAGGAAACAGAAAACTTGAGTAATATGATAAATGAACTAGATCTAACAGACCTATATAGAACACTGTACCACCAAACAGCAGGCTATACATTCTTCTCATGTGCGCATGGATCGTTCTCTAGGAAACACGTTGGGTCACAAAACAAGTCTCAATTAATTTAAAAAGATTGAAATTATACAAAGCATCTTCTCTAATGATAATGGAATGAAGCTGGAAATCAATTAATAGGCAGATAATGGGAAAATCTGCATATATATGGGTGTTAAATAACATTCTTGTAAACAATTAGTGGGTCAAAGATGAAATTACATTGGAAATCAGTAAATATCTTGAGACAAATGAATATGAGAACACAAATATGAAAATTTACAGGATGCAGTGAAGGCAGTGCTGAGAGGGAAATCTGTAGCCCTAAATGCTTACATTAAAAAAAAGAAAGAGCTAAAATCAAAGCTCTAATTGAACACTTGGAAGAACTAGAAATAGATCAGCAAACTAATCCCAAAGCAAGCAGAAGGAGAGAAATAACAAAGATTAGAGAATGAATCAATGAAATTGAAAATAAAAAACAGTAGAGAGACTTAGCAAAACTAAAAGTTGGTTCTTTGAAAAGATCAATGAAATTGACAACCCTTAGTTAGACTGAAAAAATAAAAAAGAGAAGACACAAATAAATAAAATCAGACATGAGAGGGAGGGCATTACGAATGACCCCACAGAAATAAAAAGGATCATAAGAGGATACTATGAACAACTGTATGCCAACAAATTAGACAACCTGGAGGAAATGGACAAATTCCTAAAAACACATGAATTTGCACTGACTCTAGAAGAAATAGAATACCTCAGCAGAGCTATTACAAATAAAGAGATTGAGTCAGTCATCAAAAACCTCCCAAGAAAGAAAAGCCCAGGACCAGATGGCTTATTGGTGAATTCTACAATCATTTCAAGAAAAATCAATACCAATCCTGCTCCAACCCTTCCACAAAATTTAGAGGATGGAAAAGTACCCAACTCATTCGTGAGGCCAACATCACCTAATACTAAAGCCAGATAAGGATACTATAAGAAAGGAAAATTACAGGCTAATTTCTCTTTTGAATATACATGCAACAATCCTCAACAAAATACTTGCAAATCCAATTCATCAGCACATTAAAAGAATTATACACCATGATCAAGTGGATTTTCCCCAGGTATGTAAGAGTGGTTCAGCATAAGAAAATCAATTAATGTGCTCCATCACATTAACAAAACAAAGGGAAAAACCACATGATCCTCGATTGATGCAGAAAAGGCGTTAGACAAAATCCAGCATCTTTTCTGGATAAAAACACTTAGAAAAATAGGAATGGAAGAAAACTTCCTCAACATGATAATGGGCAAAAATGAAAATCCACAGGTTACATCATACTCAATGGGGAAAGTTTGAAAGCTTTCCCCTAAGATCTCAAAAAAGACAAGTGTACCCACTGTCACCACTGTTATTTAACATTTGTACTGGAAGTTCTAGCCAGAGCAGTTAGGCAAGGAAAAGAAATAAAATGCATCCAAATTGGAAAGGGAGAAGTACAACTTTCACTATCTGCAGATGAGATGATGCTATATAGAGAAAGTACTGAAAAATCTACAACAAAGTTACTAGAGCTAGTAAATTCAGCATAGTGGTGGGGTACAAGATCAACACACAAAAATCAGTACTGTTTCTCTACACTGGGAAGGAAATCAAGAAAAATATCCATTTACAGTAGCAACTAAAATATCAAATATTTATTTAAAAAATTAACCAAGGATATAAGGGACTTGAACACAGAAAACCACAAAATATTCCTAAAGGAAATCAAAGAAGACTAAATGGAAGATGTTCCATGTTTATGGATTGGAAGACTAAATATTGTTAAGATGTCAATTCTACCCAAAATGATTCACATATTCAATGCAATCCCAAAAGCCTACTTTACAGAAACGGAAAAATCAATTATCAAATTTATTTGGAGGGTAAGGGGCTCTGAATAGCCAAAAACATCTTGAAAAATAAGAACAAAAGTTGGAAGACTCCCAGTTACTGAATTTAAAGTATATTTACAAAGCCACAATCATAAAAACAGCATAGTATTGGCCCAAGAATATATATATTTATAGACTGATGGAATTGGATTGAGATATATATTCAGATATAGATCCTTATATCTATGGCAATTCATTTTAACAAGTGTGCCAAGTCCACTCAATTGGGAAAGAATGATCTCTTTAAGAATGGTGTTGGGAGAGTTGGTTATCCATATGCAGGAATGACCCCTATCTCACACCATATACAAACTTAACTGAAAATGGATCAAATACCTAAAAATAAGAACAAGGACTATTAATCTCCTAGAAGACAATATAGGGAAGAATCTTCAGGAATTTTTGATAGGGAATAGTTTCTTTGACTTTACACTACAAAGCACAAGCAATGAAAGAAAAAATAGATTAATGAGACCTTCTCAACATTAAAAAAAGTTCTATGCATCAGAGGACTTTGTCACTAAAGTGAAAAGACAACCTACTCAATAGCAGAAATATTTGGAAATAACATATCCAATAAGGGTTTAATATCCAGAATATATCAAGAAATCCTACAACTCAATAATAAAAAGACAAACAATCCAATTAAAAGTGGGTAAAATACTTGCATAGACATTTCTCCAAATAGGATATTCAAATGGCTAAATGGCTCATGGAAAGATACTCATTATTAGCTATTAGGGAAATGCAAATCAAAACCACAATGAGATATCTACACCCACTAGAATGGCTACTATTAAAAAAACAAACCTACAAGTGTTGAAGAGGTTATGGAGAATTAGGAGCACTTATTCATTGCTGGTGGGAATGTAAAATGGTGCAGCCTCTATGGAAGACAATTTGGTAGTTCCTCAGGAAGCTAAGTATAGAATTACCATATGACCTGGTAATTCCACTACTAGGTCTATACCCAGAAGAATTGAAAGCATACAATGGAATATTATTCAGCTGTAAAAAGGATACATGGATGAACCTTGAGGACATTATGTTGAGTGAAATAAGCCAGACACAAAAGAACAAATATTGTATGACTTTATGTTATGATCTCATTATAATAAACAAACTCATAGAGCTAGAATCTAGAATATAGGTTACCAGGGGATAGATTGGGGTTAGAAAATGGGGAATTGATGCTTAATTTGTTTAGAATTTTTATTTAGGTTGAATGTAAAGGTTTGGAAATGAATGGTGGTGATGGTGGCACATTACTCTGAGTGTAATTAACAGCACTGAATTATATAGGTGAATGTGGTTAAAAAGGGAAACTTTAGGTCATATATGTTAATAGAATAAAAATTAAAAGGTAACACATAGGACTCTATAACGCAGTGAATATTATTGTAGATGATGGACTATAGTTAATTGTACAAGTATAAGACTGATCTTTTATGAGTTATAATAAATGCATGGCATTGATATAAGTTGTTAATAATAGGGTGGTATATGAAAAAAAATACACCTAATGTAAACTATTGACAATAGTACTATTTAAATAATATTATCATCAATTATAACAAAGGTAACTACTGTTAAAGAAATAGTACAAATACAAAAAAGTGCTATCATCAATTGTAACAAATGTTCCAAAACAATGCAAGGGGTTGGTGGTAGGGCAGTGTATGGAAATCCTGTATTTTAAGCATGATTGTTCTGTAAACCACAACTTCTCTAATATAAAAAAGAGTAAAAACAAAATCTCACATTTAGAATTGATAGAGGAAATGACATTAAGCCTTTGTTCACTTGGCTCCCACCATAAAAAAAAAAAAAAAAAAAAGTAAAAGTACTGGAAAAGGAAACTCTGAAGGTAAAGTTAAGAAACTGACATTTAGCAGCAATTTCATTTCTAAGAAGATGATTTAAAAAGAAGTTGACAGGGTAACAGACAAATGTATAATGGATGTCCATTACAGCATGTTAACATTATCAAAAAAACTGGGAATCAAGAGGCACCTGGTAAAATTAATTATGATATATTTATGCACAAGAATACTATGTGGTGATTATACTGGGGCAGGGGAGGATCATTTGGTGTGGGGAGTCAGTGATGCGGGATACATAGGAGGAAGTTTGCCTGGGCATACATATAAGGTATATAAATGTCTTCAAATGTTCACAAGGCATTGTCACAGTGCGTGGCGATTCACAAAATAACTGAGAGAAGATTGAATTCCCAACCTGGAGAGCTCTGCCACTTTCTCTAATGGAGCAGCAATAGTCCCCCAAGTGCAGGGACAATGACTGGTGAAGGAGGATAGTCCATTGATGGGCCCTTGATATTGATGACTATACTTGTGAGCCTTTACTCTTGAAATTGAAACTTAGTCTAGTGTTGTGGGGTGCCTAAGAGTTGCCTCCTGAGAGTCTCCTTCTTGCTCAAATGTGGCCTCTCTCTAAGCCAAACTCAGCATATAAATGAATTACCTTCCCCCCAGCGTGGATGAGTCTCCCTGGCACCGAGGGATTACTATCAAGCACCAACTAGCAATGCAACTGGAAAAAGACCTTGACCAAAAGGGGAAATGGTAAAGACAAATGAGTTTATATGGCTAAGAGACTTCAAAGTGAGTTGGGAGGTCATCCCAGAGGTAACGCTTATGTACATCTCAGCAGGATCTCATAGACTGCCAAAGTGGATACTACCCCAAATAATGGGGCTCCTGAGGGCTCTGGAGACACCCAGGTCCTATGGTCAGGGCAGATAGCTCCGAGGTTTGGTGCCTTGCTGGTGGGCCCTACTTTGGAGTTTGTGCTCCTGAGAGTGACAGAGTTGGACTCAGTTATTATGGCTTCCCTACACATGGCTCATCTGTACCTTCTATTTAAACTTATACCTGGTGCTGGAGTTTGTAGGTGTACATCCAAGAGACTTGAATCTTTGGGCTGTCCATGTGCCTGCTGGGCCCTGAGCCTCAGCAGAGTTGCAACACCTACACTGTAGTTCATTGAACTCACCCAGGACAACTAACAAGGAGGTGAGGATTGACAACCAGCATACCAAGGAAATGAGAGGGCCGACAACTGCAATCAAGAGAGTTCCATCCATCAGCTGTATGGGATCAAAGCCCCCTCTCAATTAGAGGTAGAGTAGACATCACCATCTCAGAATCCTCAGGATTGGGGAATGAACTATGGACTAGAGTGACTTACTGGTACTCTACTATAAACTTATTGTGATTCTAGCAATGAAAGAAATTACATTAATGTGGAGGCAGTGGCCACTGGAGGCTCTGGGGGCAGAGAGAGGGAAGAATAGGTATAATACAGGGGCTTTTTCGGGACTTGGGAATTGTCCTGAATGGCATTATAACGAAAGATATAGGCCATTTTATATCTTCCCATAACCTGCAAAATTGTGTGGGAGAGAGTGTATACCAATGTGAACTACGGTCCATGCTCAGTGGCAATGCCCCAGGATGTGTTTATCAATTGCAATGAATGTGCCACACTAATGAAGGATGTTGCTTATGTGGGAGGTTGTGGAGGTGTGGGGAGGGGGGCATATGGGAATCCCTATATTTTTCATATAACATTTTTGTAATCTAAGTATCTTTTAAAAAATAAAAAATATATATATTAATAAAAATGCTAATATGGAAAAATGTTTAGGTTATATAGCTAAGTCAAACAAAAAAAGTTTTAGGAACAGTATTATATCATGCAATTTGGTCCATACATTCATAGAAATGCATGTGTATTAAAAAGGAGAGATATCAAATATTACCAGTGATTATCTCAACCTGATTTTTCATATTCTTCCTAGTCTTTATATAAATATTGTTTGAATTCTTTATTTTTACAATTAGCATTATCTTTATATTAGGAAAAAATAAATAATTTTGAAACAAATAAAAAAAAAAGAAGGCCAGAGGGTCTCAAATGAAGGGAAAGTGGGGAGTATGAAGGGACATGAGGTTGAAGAGACAGCAAAAGACCAGTTCATGTTGGACCTTGTAGGATACAGTTCAGGAGTTGGGGTGTTGTTTGGGCCAATAGAAATCACTGGAGGATTTTAGTGCGGATTTAGAATGAAAGATAATGCTCTCAAATCATGATACTCACCAATGTATTTCCAGGGCATGGACATGGTAAGATTTGTTTTTCAATATATTTTTTATTTATTTTTAAAAGATACTTAGATTACATAAATTGTTACATAAACAAATATAACGGATTTCCTTATGTCTCACTCCCCAGACCACCCACATTCCCCCACATTAATAACTTCTTTCATTAGTGTGACACATTCATTGCAATTGATGAACACATTTTGGAGCATTGCCACTAAGCATGGACTATAGTTTATATTGTAGTTTACACTCTCTCCCACTCAATTCTGTAGGCTATGGCAGGATATATAATGGCCTGTATCTGTCACTGCAATGTTATCCAGGTCAAGTCCAAGTCCTGAAAATGCCCCCATATTACACCTCTTTTTCCCTCTCCCTGACTTCAGCACCCCCACTGGCCACTGTCTTCACATCAATGATATAATTTCTTCTTTAAAAACTTGTTTAATGGGCACCTCACTTCTCGACAATGTAATGTGAAGTTTGGGTTGGAAAAGAGAGTGACTGGGGATTGCACCAACCTTGCTGATGTGGGGTGATACTCTGCGTAGCATCAGAGGTTCTTTCCTTGACAGTCCCCATGTTTCTGCACGTTGTTGCTTCTGCTTCCTGTACCATCACGTTTGTGTTGTATAATTCCCATGAAAGCACTTCACAGAATTCATAGAATCCTAGTGATGGAAGGAATATCGGAGGTTAGATTAGCTAGTCTTTATTTTACAGATGCATAAACTGAGGCCCAGAGGGGAAGTACTTTTCAGCGCACTTTGCGTTTCCCTATGCAACTTCTCACTACTACTCTCTGCAGTCTTTCTAGGAGATTCATCCTTTGACATTTATGATCCTTCAGTACTTATGTGTTTTTAATGGCCCTGGGCATTTCCATATGCCCTGGGATAAGCCTCCTGAATACTGATTCTTTTGGCCCTTTGCAAACTCTATTCTCATTTTTTAATGCAATTTACTAGAGCTCCTAAGCAATTTGCTTCCTTCTGTCACAGCAGCTTCTGCTCATGTTCAGTCAGGTTTTTTTTTGTAATAAATAACAAAATTCCCATAGCCTTAAACCAATCATAGCCTGCCCTGCTCTCCTCTATGCTATTGCTGCCTAGCGCAGAAAAGAGCTCGCTTTCTTAGAGGCCTGCAAGATTTATCAACTTTCTGCAGGAAAAGTTTGCATTCACATTTTTCTTCTTGTCTGAGCTCTATATTTTTTGTAACTATCTAAAGTCTCTGGCCTGAGTAGCAAGAATAAAACAGTCTTTTCTCATCTGCTCAGTCTGACTCCATTGGTTTTTAGATTCTGACTGAAACTTCACTTAGCTTGTTCACAGTTTTCTTTTATTGCCTGAAAGGCATAGTCCAGACAGATTTTTTTTCCCATTATCATTCTTACCCTGCTTATACCATCTCTGGTTGTGTTGAAAGAAAGTTTATGTAGTCTTCAGCATAACGCCCTGCAAATGGAATGGCTGTTTGGAGACTGTTTCTACGTGTCACCCTGGACTCATTCTGAGTAAGCTTTTCTAAACCACCTGCTTCAGGCTTGATCCTGATGTTTGTCAAGTAGTGAGAATTGTTCAGCTAACTCCAGTTCTTAACCCATCTTTTATGGATTTCTTGAAAATAATGAATGAAGACTTCGAGCATGACATAATATATAGTTGACCTAGTTTATTAGAAATGAAAGTTAATGGATAAATTTGCAAGAAACTAAAATGGCATGGAATAGGGGAAACGTGATGGGTCTGTGTAGGAAAAGAATTGACTTGGGTACTCCTTCAGAAATCATACTGGAACCCCCCTTTGCATCTTGCCTCTGCATCTTTTGCTTAAGTGCCCATGGGACTTAAAATAAGAAAGGTTTATTCAAATTAAATAGTTAGGGATTAAAATTTTGTTTTATGAGCCAATCTCTTTTCTTTTACCTATGTTGTTCCCAGTCTGCAAATCCTATCAAAAGCGCCTTTTTTCTAGAACCTTTCATAACTCTTGTGGCACTTCTGTCCTTTGGCATTCTACATGATTTTTTAAAAAAATTAATTTATTTTTTATTGTGGGTAAAAATCAAAATTTTCACAATACATACCAATATTTGTAAAATGATATATAAATATATATGCATATATGTGCATTTGCTTACAAAAATGTTTTATATATATATATATATATTTTAAGAGGTGCTTAGATTACCTAAAATATTACACGGAACCTACCGGATTCCCATGTTCCCCACCTCCCACACCTCCCACCACATCCCACACAAACATCTCCCACAAGTGTGGCCCATCACCCTCAATGGACTTACACATCCTGGGGCCTTGCCATCAACCAGAGACCACAGTTCACATCGTAGACCAACTCTCTCCCACACAGTTCTGAATGGTGTGTGCTGATTTAAAATGGCCTACATCCGTTGCCACAATGGCCCTCAGGACAACCTCCAAATCCCCAAAAAGCCCCTGTATTTCAACTGCATATCTCCTCCCTGCCCCAAAAGTGTCCAGTGGCCACTGGCTCCACCTCACTGTTATAATTTCTTCCATTGCTAGAATCACCATATGTGTACAACAGAATACCATCAAGTCCACTCTAGTCCATAGTTCTTCCCCCAATCCTGAGGGGACTGGGATGGTGATGTCCACTCCACCTCCAAGTGAGAGAGGGCTTATATCCCATGGATATGGTGGGTGGGATGATCCTGCCTGCAGATGCAGGCCCTCTCCATTCCCTGGGATGGCCGCTGCCCATCGTCGTCTCCTTGCCAGGTGACTTGGATGAGTCCATTGAGCTGTAGGGTAGGAGTTGCAGCTCCACTGAGATTCCACGCACACCTGGCACATAGGTAGGCCAGAGGCTCCAGTATCTGGGAGTATACCTAAAAACTCCAGCATCACATATAGGTTTGAATAGAAGGGACTGATGAACCATGTGCAGGGAGGACTTATTTGATTCCAATTCTGTCACTCTCAGGAGCACATATTCCAAAATAGAGCCCACTGATAAGGCATCAGTCTCTGGGGCTATCCCCCCTTATATAGGACCTGGGTGTCTTCAGAGCTCTCCGGAGCCCCTCTGTGTGGGGTGATATGCACTTTGATGTTCTATGAGCTCCTACTGAGGTGTGAGTAAGCATTACCTCTGGAATGACCTCCCAACTCTTTTTGAAGTCTCTTAGCCACTTGAGCTCATTTGTCTTTACCTTTTCCCCATTTTATTCAAGGTCTTTTTCCAGTTGTGTTGCCAGCTGGCACTTGGTATTAATCCCTTGTTGCCAGGGAGGCTCATCCCTGGGAGTCATGTCCCACGTTGGGGGGAAGGTAATGCATTCATATGCTGAGTTTGGCTTAGAGAGAGGCCATATTTGAGCAACAAGGAGGCTCTCAGGTGGCAACTGTTAGGCACCCCATAACAGTAAGCTAAGTTTCAGTTACAAGAGCAAAGACTCATAAGGGTAGTCATCAATAAAAATAACTCATCAGTGGGCCATCCTCTTTTGACGGACTCTGTCCCTGCACTCGGAGGACTGTTTCTGCTCCCTTGAAGAATGTGGCAGAGCTCTCCAGGCTAGGAATTCAGATTCTATCATTTATTGTGTGATTGTCCACCCACTGTGACCATGCCCCATCCTTTGATCTTTTGAACAATTTTGTATATCTTTATGTCTACATGATTATTTGAAATTATTATTATTTTTTAACACATAAGCTTCTCTCCCCAACTTAAATGGAAGCTCCTATAAGGTAAGGACCATAACTTTATGCATTCTCAGAGGTAAGTGTGGGGTCTTAGTTTAGTTGGTGCTCAATAAATACATATTTATGAGGAAAAGAGCATAGGAAATGAAACAGAAAAAAATTGTACCAAGTGTACTCTAGGGATAAAAAGAAATTTGAGACATATATTGGTTGTTAATGGAACATATTGTTAAGGAAACATTCAACTACAGGAAGGGATGGGGAGGGCTTGGAGCAACTTGGAAATAGTTGGTTTGGCCTGTCTCTGCTT
>JAKSZT010054561.1:4700455-4777865 GCA_026826555.1 Tolypeutes matacus | reverse complement strand
AAAGTTTGGATTCGGTGACTCATGAGTTTTCTTCTTATTTCCCAACATCACTTATTTCACAACTTAACTCTGTTTTTAAAACCCCATTTGAATATAATTTTTAGAACTCTGACTTAAAACTCACAACACAGATTGTTTTTGAATATCAGTTGCTCATTTAGTATATACCACATTCTTTTGGAGTCTGTCATGTTATGATTGCCTGATATGACTTTATTTGTACTACCTAACTTATTCCTCTAGATATTATGTAGTCATTTGCATGCTTGTCTTTTCCATCCTTTTGAAGGTATGGCACTTAAAGTAAGGGGTTTGATCTTAGTCAGGACATGGTTGAGAGCATACAGTATGGAGTTAGAAAGCCTGAGATTAAATACAGTTTCCTTACTTAATGGTATATAATCTGGGCAAGTTACTTAAGCTGTCACCTAGTTTTCTCTTAGTTTTTTTTTGTATGAGGAATTATAAGATCATATGTTTAAAGTGCCTGCACTAAAAGTGCTCAATAAATTATATATTTTGTGCCTTACCTTAATAAATGCTTAATTGTTATTTGACAAATGAATTGAGCTGAATTTTTCTCCAGTAGAATGTATGTTATGAATATTGATTTTCATTTTTACAACAAATATGCCTAAGCTAAACTCATTTATATAAAATCAAATCTAATAACATATTATTAAACAATAAAATATTTTACTTGGGTTTGGAATCTATACTTTACAAACTCTGAAATGCTGCCATTAGGTTAATTCAAAAGAAATCAAAGAGTCTTTTTAAAATCAACTGTGGGAACAAAGTCAATGAATTCCTTTCTGAGGTCCCTTAATCTCAAGTCTATTTTCATATATGGAGAAGAAAGAGGCATGATAATAAGGCTATATTTTACTCTGGCATGAAGTCTTCCCCAAATTAAGAACCACGTCGTGGAGCCTTGCCCTCCCATTCATCTTGTCTGGTTAACTAAGGTACTGGTTTTGGTATTGAAACCCCAAATTCTCCTCCTGTGTTCTCTGGTTTGCAGTATAACTTTGAACATGTTACTGTTCCTCTAATGTTCTGTTTTGTAACTCCATTTTCTCAAACCTGAAAATAAATCTTCAGCCCTCCAATTTCTGTGACAATTTCACTCAATATGGTTAAAAAACTAAGTAATAAATGCCACTGAGCTCCTATTAAGTGCAAGGCTTTCACTTTAATACACAATTAAGGTATTGATCCTCATATCTTGGAGGGAATAAAAGCACCCCACAAGCCACATTGACATCTCAGGTATTTCTCACAAATCCAAACAAGTGGCTTCCTCTTGTGTAAGATAAATACAGTTGAGTGATATTTTTAAGTGTGTTTTATAGACATACACAGGCCAAATTCAAGGAGGAGGGTGGTGAATTTGGCATTCATGGGTTAACTTTTGTTGAAGTCCACAGACATTTTGCAACATTTGAAGCCTAAGAAATACATCCTGAGTTGGAGCTAATTTATTATTTATTTGACTATTCATTGGAAAAAACATAATCATTACTAATTAGAGAGCTGAGCCAAGCTAATCCTTAGAAAGGGATTTTGTGATCTTCAAATTTAATGAATAGTCTAGACTATCACTAGCCTAAATGGCAAAAGCTGTTTCCTCCTTGCCCAATCTTTCTTCAAAAGCATTTTTTCTTGAATAGCTGAGGGGGCTGTGGTGCTGCTGGTAAGGGCTTTGTGCCTGTCTTTTCTCTTTTTTTTTTCTTCTGTCTTGGGAGGACCTGTGGCCTCATTTCTAGAAAGAAGAGACATGGAAATAAGGCATTTGTTTTTGGTATGAGTGTTTCCCTTTTGGTGTATGTGTATGTGTGTGTGTAGTTACATGTTGCTTTACAATATGAGACACGTTTTTGTGTGTGTGCCTGTGCACTACAAATCAGGCACTTTCTTAAATATTGCATGTGTATATTCCATTATTTCCTCCCTAACGACCTCAGAAGGTGGATGTTACTCTCTCCGTTTTAAGATAATGAAATTGAAGGATGGACTGATTAAATAGCTTGCCTGTAGTTACACATCTCAGGTCTGTTGGGTGGCTCTAATACCTGTGCTCTGAATTTTAGATGTTGTCTGGGCTGAAATGCTTGTGTGCAAACTAAAAGCTCTAACTAAACTCCATGTCTTTAGAAAGGTTAAGATATGCCTTTGTGCCAAAGTCATTCATTTGTTCACATTGCTTTGGTTGAAGCTGGAACCTAATGTCATTTTTAAGATAGGAGGTTAAATTGGAATGACTCCTTTCCCATAAAGGATTCTGCAGCTGGAAAATTAGTGCATTTCAGTTATGGTCATTTTTTTTTAACTGTCCTAAGGCAAAATACATGAAGCCAGAGTTGTTTTCTTATGCAAAGGAATGTACTTTTATATAATCTTCTCATAATCGAGCTACAGTGACAAACATAGCTACAGTCAGTGACAAACCCAAAGCCACCACACACATTTGGTAAATGTCAACTGATTTCCCTGTTTCTCAGTTTTAGGAAAACAAAATCACATTTAAGTAGAAAATTTCTATCCCAGCTGCAAGGATTCTGAGCCACAGCATCAGTAAAAGAGTAGAAGAGTAAGCTTCTCCTGTGGCATCAAAATTCTTCCTTTGTGTGAAACCTAGCAGCATTTTGCCACACAGGCTTCAGGTTAGGATCAGAGTTTATGACTGAAATCAATATGCCTAACATTGCTAAAATTGAAACTCCACAGAAGCCAACTTGATTTATCAATAGCCTATTATTCAAGAAGGCAACCCTGCCATCAATGTCATCTAGGAATTTATGGAATCAAATATTCTTCAGAGATTGTCACATGTTTTTTAGTATGTACCTTGCAGTGATATTCAGTTGGGAATAACTTGTAAGTCAACATAAATGAAGTGGTGTAGGTAAATCAGAGAGGAAAAATTTTGGAATAAAGGGAAAAAACATAGTTCAAGATAAAGGGTTACAATACAAAATTGAAAAGAGGGTTAACCAAAAGACTAGAGGATAGAATAGGTTAGAGAATTACCTAGAAAAGCATGAGTATATGAAGGAGAAATGAAATAGCAAATCTTCAAGTTAGTATTGAAAAACATGAAGCCATATAAATAAAATAATAATAAAAGAATAACAACATAAATTAGTATATTTCAACCCTGACTGCACATTAGCATTACACGAGGAATGTTAAAAAATACTAATCAATCTGAGATGAGACCTAAGTATGTTTTTTAAAAGCTTTGCAGGTGATTCTAATGTGTATCCTGGGTCAAAAAATTATAAATTAAATGATGCTTTGAAGTTTATTTACAGGTCTCTCTCTTTTGAAGGATCAAGGATGTGTGGGCTATAAACAGACACCTTGTATTTTACCCTAGTAACATTTCAAAATCCTTTATTTTCTGTGCAAGTCCTTAAGAAGAAATTTGACATTAGAACTCCCAAGGGCTTACAGTTGGCTAATTCTTCCTCATTTTTTCACAGAATTGTTAGGATGAGATATCCTTTTAAAATAGTGATGACCTTTTCTTACTCTTAATAGATATGAAAGATTTTAAACAAAAATATCACTGCCGTTTTAGAAAGAACTTTTAAAAGATTCTAAAATGTAGCTCCATTTCTTCGTGTTAATTTAAATAGCAGTTGCCCTGTTTTTTTTCTCCTTCCTAAAGAAATCATTCAAATTTCTTCGCTAGTATTTACATGATGTGAGAACATCTATGTAGGGTTTGAGTCATGTTGCCTACAAGACATGTTCAAGTCCTAACCCTTTGTCCTGTTGGCGTGATCTCGTTTGTAAATAGGGCCTTTAAAAATATTATACTTGGTCAAGGTGTAGACTTGTGTAAATATGATCTTAAATGATCCTATTTAGATGAGGCCAGATTGAATCAGGGTGGGCCTTAGTCCATATCACTGGAGACATTATAAGCAAAGGAAATTCAGATGCAGTCATTCAGAAGAAGCTAGAAGTTAGTAGCAGTCAGAAGTCAACAAAAATCAGAGGAACAGACACAAGGAGAGAGAGATTGCCTTGTGACAGAGGATTGCTGGAATGCTACAGACTCTGGGGGAAAGCAAGTGCTGACCATAATTTGATGTTGGACTTCTAGCTCCCAAAACCAGGAGAAAATAAATTGCTGTTGTTTAAGTCAATCCATTGTGTCATATTTTTCACAGCAGCCCTGGCAAACTAAGACAATCTATTTTGTGGAGATGAAAAAAAAAAAAAGAAGTTTCCTCATTCCTCCTCCCTTAGGAATTTATAGAGTAGTAGGAAGGGCTATCTATCGGCTTTCTAAACTAATTTATAGCCAGCTTTAAATACAATGGCCAAAGATACTGTCTTATGCTGTAACAACTTACCACAACCTGGGTGGCTTCAAACCACAGAAATTTATTCTCTCACAATTTTTGAGGCCAGAAGTCCAAAATCTGTATTATTGGACTGAAATCAAGGTGTTAGCAGGGCAGAAACTGTAGAAAGCAATATGTTCCTTGCCCTTTCTAACTTCTGGTGGCTGCTGGCAATCCTTGACTTGCAGCTGCATTGCTCCAGTCTCTGCCGCAGTAGTCACATCTCCTTTGCCTCTATATGTCTGTGTTTAAAATGTTCCTCTGTCTCCCTCTGTCATGCATTTGGAACTGTATGTACCCCAGACAATCATGTTCATAAAACAAATCTACTCCTGTGCATGTAAACCTATTGTTTTAGGACATTTTGATGAGGTTACTTCAGTTAAGCTATGCCCAGGGTAGGTCTTAATCTTCTTACTGGAGTCCTTTATAAGAGAATGAAATTCAGACAAAGAGAGAGAAAGCCATGGAGGCAAGAAACTGAAAACAATGAAACCCAGAAGAGAAGTGAGAGACCAGTGCATTGCCATGTGACAGAGGAACCCAGGATCGCTGGCAGCCAGTCTTCAGGAAGAAGTATCACCTTCATGATCACTTGATCTGGAAAATCTCATGGCCTCAAACTGTAAGCTGATTAATTCCCATTGTTAAAAGTCAACCCATATCCTGGTATTTGCTTTGGGCAGCCTAGCAAGCTAAAACACCCTCGTATAAGGATATATATGATTGCATTTGGAGCCTACCTGGATAATGCAGGATACTTTCCCCATCTCAGGATCCTTAACTTAATTACAACTGCAAAGAACAACCTCCCTGTATAAAGTAACACTCACTATGTCTTCGTTTGCTAAAAGCTGCCAAAGTCAATATACCATAAATGGGTTGGCTTTTACAATGAGGATTTATTAATCTGCAAGCTTACAGTTCTGAGGCTGTGAAAATATTCCAATTGAGGCATCATCAGGTGATGCTTTCTCCCTGAAGACTGGCAAGGCACAAGGTGGTGTCTGCCAGTCTCTGCCTTCTCCTCCAGGCTCTGTTGCCCACACCTTCTGGCTTTGTGGCTTTCTTTCTCAGCTTTTGGGGGTTTCTCTCTGTGTCTCTCTCCATATTAATCTTGTTTATAAAGGACTCCAGTATGAGGATTAAGATCTACCCTAGGCTACGCCTTACTGATGTAATCTAATAAAATGGCCCTAAACGGAATCTAATCAAAAGCTTCCACCTACAATTGTACAAAGCATAGGACTGTATAATACAGGGAATCCAGTGGTGGAAGATGGACTGTGGGGAATGTTCTCTCATGAACAATAACAAATATATAAAATACTAATATAGGGTGTTAATAATTGGGTGGGTTGGGGGGAAAAATACACCAAATGAAAGATTCGAGCTATAGTTAGTAGTACTATTTTGACAAAATGCTCTTTCATAGTTTGTAACAAATGTTTCACAACAATGCAAGGTGTTGGTGGTGGGTGATATATGGAAGCCTTGTAAGATGATATGCTTGCTTGTTTTGTAAATTCACAACCTTTACTATACAATTACTGTTTATGTATGTTCATGTATGAGTGATATACTTCAATAAAATATTATTTTAAAAAGTTCCCAACTACAACAGGTTCACACTCACAAGAATGGATTAGCTCTAGGGACATGATTTTCTGGGGTCCATCCAGCATCAAACTGTCACATACAGAATCCAGAGATTAGAAAGTGGATACCAGAGATACCATGTGAAATATACATATAAAAGCAACCTTAGGAAAGTTTACTTTCAAATGTGTCCCAGGTCTGAATGTGGTCTAGAATCCCCCCATTATCCCTAAGCAGCATTGGAAATCGGTTTCTCCTCACCCACAGCCTGACCTTGTATCACTCTTCACATGGAACCTCCAGTGTGTCCTTTCCCCATCTAAAATGACAGCTCCAGGGGAAAGTATTATACTTCAGAAATGTTTATCTTTCATTGTGTTTTCTAAGGCACATTGTAGGTATGTGATGAATATTTGTTACATTAAATAAGAACCTTCCCTCCCTCATTCTGTCCTGTTTAATGGAAAAGGCAGAACTTGATGAATTGTTCCTATATGTGAGATAACTAATATAACAGAGAAGGTCCTGGGTTGGTAGGAAGCAAAATAATTGTCCCCTTTTCAAGTAGAAGTGAATAAAATTTAATGCAGATTCTAAGAACACAGTCCAATATAGAAGTTGCTGCTTGGCAGCCTTGGCCAATCCATTTGTTTCTATTATGCGGCCAGTAAAATTAATTATAATGAGGTTGGCTTTCAATAGAAATCATGCAAGAACTGAATAAACAAAATCACTGGCCATTGAACATCTTTAAGTCTCTAAAGCATCATCTGAAAATGTATGAACCCAATGAAATTGGGCAACTTTAAAAATGCTTAGGAAAATGTTTGCAGCATCACTAAGAGTCTGACCCTTGATTTCAGAAGAGGAATGTGGGTGGACTGAGTCATTTTCATTCCCTCCCAACCCACTCCCCACCTTCTTCCTCTCCTCCCTATGAGCAATCGTTTACTTTCTGTCCAGCAGAATGCAATAACTTACGGAGCATGCTTCTGAAGAAACACTTAAAACCAATCAGGCATATTAGCAAATCAGGATTCATTAATTTGCCTTAAGTTTGCACCTGCCAACTCTGCTTCCTTCCAGTACTCTAATCTGAGTGGGAATATTAGCAAGAAAGTTTGGCTACAGAAACACCAGGAGTTCCAGGCCATTTTTAGGGTTGAATCATGCTGTGGAGCCAGGAGATGAATAATGAAGCATAGGTCAAATGGGGGTCAGCTACTCCTTTGTTGTTGGCACTGATGATTTTCTCTTGCATTCTTAGGTGTGAGATACAGTTCTGAAGAGAAAGCATGGAATTCTTTGCATCCGTGAACCAAACAGCTCCAGCAATCCACAAAGCCCTAGATTACTTTCAGAAATGTTTCTAGGATGTCCTGGGAGATACTCTATGCAGATTAGGCCGTGGATAGGGACCACACCTTCCTCTCACTATTGTGCTGCCTTCTCTGCATCTAGAAGATATGCTCCTTGGGTGGCCCTTGTGTCAATTAATTAGATATTAATAGCAGAACATATGCTCTGCTCTTCCCTGCTGCCTCTTGAATTTAACTAGATTGCTGATAATCTGGAGAGGGAGGTAGAGAGGAGCTACTGATATCCGTGTGAAGACTTTGTAGGGATGTGAGGGGGGAAACGCTGTGTACTTCCACCTAAGTTTGACTGCTTGCTCCCAACTGCTGCTCTGCTGTACTGGACAAAGGCCTCCTTCCTGAAACTGTCTCTCAGAACGTTTGTCCTTGAAAGTCTCCTAGAAATAACTCCCTGAATCAGAGTTAGTGTGACTTCCCAAAGACCTTCCTCTTATGACCTTATTGAGGTAAACGTTTGGGAAATCAGAAAGAAGGCTGTGAAGACCTTGTTTTCAGTAGTTGAGGTGGAGAAGCTAAAACATGTCTTAATATCTAACACACAGTGGGGCTCATACTCCATTCCTGTGTTTAATCTCATACTTGCAAGCCAAGGACAATCCTTTGAATGCAGTTTCCTGGACAGAATTTTGAGGTGGAGGGCCTTTGAGGAAGTAACCACAGTGCCACTTGTCATTTGTTCTCTTTGCAATCCCAATCCTGCTTACCTGAAAGTCTAGTTAGTAATCAGACCACTCACTGTTCACTGTCTCTGCTTTACCTTGACTCTTTCAGCAAATGATGAAGTTTCAGGATGACAGCCTATTGAAAAAAGAGCTCTTTTTTGGTCAGAATATTGATACAACTCTATTAAGTCAGCTGCTCAAGGAGGCTGGGACTACCCCATTTATCACGAGTACACATTTGCATGTTGTATCTTTGCCCAGAATGAAACCTGTCCAAGTCTGGCCTGCTAGTGCAGAGGTGAGAGCAGTAGACCCCTTCAGGAGGAGTGTGGTCTGGTTCCATGTGTGCCACCACCTTCCTGAGTTATGTGGCAAGTCACTTTTGGGCTCAGGTTTCGGACATATGATATGATAAGGCTGGGCCACATGAATCCTGGGGTCCCTTCCAGCTTGACTAGCCTGTGGATCAAAGAGATTTTTGGGTTACTTGGTACATTCTCAACAGCTGTTCTTGGTATGTGGCAATTTCTAGGAAGGTTCTAGCATCATTATTGTTCTTAAAGAGCTTCTGCTTTCTTCATAAAATGGTGAACAACATGATTGTCACAGTCATCACCATGATCATTTCCACATCTATACAGGGATATATAGTTTTGTAAAATGTTTTCACATTCATTAGCTCAAATAGCTCAGGCTGGGCATTTTATAGAAGAGAAAGCTGAGGTTCAAAGAATTAAGATGTCTGCTCAAGGCATTGAGGCTAGCAAATAGTTAAGTTGGGACTAGAACCCACTTTTTTTGCACTTGAAATCCAGTACTCTTTCCATCTCACTATAATCAAATAGTACTGAAAAAGTATAAGTCAGAATGTACTGTCACCTCTGTGGTGTGGATTATACCCTGGGTATGTCTTCCATAAGGGGACAGTGGGTTGGGAAAGGTCATGACATACTCTTTCTTGAAAGATATTAGAAAAGCATACTTATTACCATGGTGAGGATTTATGTAAGTTAAATGTATCCATAATGTGTGGTACAATATTTATTTTGTTTTCATAAAGTAGACATTACAGGAGAACTGATTGTTTTCCTGTTCTAAGAATGGCTTTTTCCCCACCACTCATCTCCTCCATCAGTATACCGTTTCCTTCCTTTGGTGCATGAAATAAAATGTTAGTGACCTTGATTATAACCTTGATATCTGGAAAAGGCACACATGGACTTCTCTCCCAGTGTTTAGGATATCTGTAAGAATAATCTTATGTCCAGCACTCTTCTTTAGGACTAGGAAATAAACCCTAGGTAACATATGAAATCAGATTGGCTAGGTTACTATTTAAGTCTCATCAAAGACTAGTTGGAGGGATCTCAAATTGTCTGGAATAAGATTACAAGTGGTGTGAGGGCAAGGATCAAATGAGCAATTTAAAGTTCTTTTGTTTTTCTTACTAGATTGGATTGTTCTTCTCATATGATCTTACATTCTGTTGCTGTTTTGTAAATTTTAACTGAATTAAATTTCACCACATGAAGGACAATAGCATTTGAGGTCTATGGAAGTGTTTAATGCATGGGGGTGGGAAAGGAGAGGAAAGAACAATAAAGAATGCAATTAATTTCATCCCTGTGAACTCCCTGTGAACCTTCTAGTTAGGAGAGCAAATTGTACTCAAAGCTTCATTGTCCAGGAAAGAGCCTTTGTTGAAAAAATTAATGCAGATTCCAAAGCTTCAGCTTATTGAATTTAGTTTGGTGGCTTGTGGCCAAAAATTTAATGAGGACTAAAACGGCTGATATCCCCTACCATTCAACTATGTACCAGTGGGACTTCAGTTGATGAGAGAAAGAGTTGTCTTAAAGTTCAAAACCGAGTTAATATATTCTGTCTATTTGCAACTTTCATCAAAATGAAGTCACCTTCAAACAATGACTGGTAGCAGGATTCTGTCCTCATTTACCATTTTTAGCTGGAATTTTGAGTGAAAATAAGGGAAAATAAATCACCCTGTCCTTCCCTTTCTCCTTTTTACCTTATAGAGTCGGGGAGCCCTTCTAAACTTCAGTGTAATAGGGATGAGAGCAAAGTCAAGAGAAGATCTTTTTAAGTAGTTTGCAAAGATAATTTGAGTGATTTGCTTTACTTTGTGATGCTAGAAGGGTAAACATAAAATCTTTAGTTCTGCTGAATATTTAATGAATAATTCTGAGTTAGCTGAACCAAAAGGAAGGATGAAAAATGAGAAATCAAGGGCCACACACTTCTTTCTTAGGCATCTCCCTTTATCTTTCCTTGTAAACAGTGGATTGCTTTTATTTTTTCTTTTTAACCATTTATTGATTACCTAGAGTAATCAATACGTTACTCTGGCATGCCTAGGGTCTCTGAAAGACAAAAGTGGGACTCCCAGTCCTTCCGTGAATGGGTGTATGTGTATGTGTGTGTGCGTGTGGGTGCACATTTTCCTCCTGGGATCTTGAAAAGAATTTAGGAGATTTCAAATTGTATCACTTTTCTCAGGATCTAAATGAGCAAAAATGTCAGCAATTAACATCGAACTCAGGGAATTTTTTTGAAGAAGAATGAGTAGGAAGCTGCCTGTCTTGATCAATGTCTTATAGAGTCTGGCTGGGGTAAAACACTGAGCATCAGATAAATCCTGGACTACAAAATTGTTTAGAATCTTCTAGCTTTTTGCCTAGAGATGTATTTTTCATGCCAATCCTACAACACTAACTCTAGGCAAATTAATACCAGTTTTTAATCTGCGTTGAAACTCTAGCAATGATGGCTCTATTATTCGCATGTTGAATACCTGAACCCGAGGCATTGCTGCTGTAACAAACAACATTGCTCAGCTGAAATTGACTTTTATAGTATATTAGCCGACAGGTGAATTTAATGCAAACTTCATTTCCATAATTAGGGCTTTTGAGAGTGTACTGTAATTATGGTTACTTAAAAAAAAAAGTTGGTTCCTAATTATCATCTGAGGGGTGTGCTCTGGGTGGATTAATGATAGCATTACCCACTGCTGAGCCAGACTCAGGACTAAATAGACTAAACATCTGCTGCGGTGACATCTACCCAATGCACTTTACGGTAATATATTAGGTTAGGCCTAGACTGATTTATCTGTAAGAGCTATGTTTGCTTTAGTTAGCTAGAAAGTTTTAGCAAAAGTGGACTTAAGGCCTGAACTGCTGTGAAAAGTCTTTCAATTCTCCACTTTCTTTTGCAAGCAGAAACGGAATTCCTTTGCATGGTACAAGGTCAATGCTAAATGTCAACTTTGTATGGTTTTTATTTTAGTTTGAAGCATTTTACTTTAGAATGAAATTGGCTGGGAGGGAGAATAGTTTTTTAAATTTTTGAATTTTCATTGTGGAAAATATGAATTGACCTAGGAAAAACAGGAATTCTTTGAGGGAAATGATGTAGCCTTCTCTGTTTAAATGTTAGCTAGAAGTGGTAAATAAGTGAGTTGTATTATTTCATGGCATTGCATATTATAATGATTAGAACAGGATTTTATTTTGGAGGGGTCCGAGTAGATGGCATCCTTACAATAATTCTGTTAATATGCAAATCTTTTTAGTTAGGTAATAAAAGACTATAACATAGTCACTGCTTATTTTTAAATTATCCATTTCATAAAAAGATTATGTTCTTTCTAAATAGGGAAGCTCAGGCTGGAAAGAGAGCT
This sequence comes from Tolypeutes matacus, assembly GCA_026826555.1. Taxonomy (NCBI): domain Eukaryota; kingdom Metazoa; phylum Chordata; class Mammalia; order Cingulata; family Chlamyphoridae; genus Tolypeutes; species Tolypeutes matacus. The sequence continues at coordinate 4,766,164 of JAKSZT010054561.1, read as the reverse complement.
GAATTTGATAAAGAAGCTGGTCAATTATCATGAAAATTTCTATCTGGAAAATGTTTTTCCAATGAGTTTATTTTAAAATGTCTGGCTCTAAAACCCTATTGAGATAGGTTTTACAAGAGTTGCTCCATATTGTGGCAAGGTAATGAGCTCACGGCACCCTTGTGGGATTTTATGTGCTGGAAAGGTCTTTTGGGGATGCTTAAGAAGAAATAAAGAACTATTGAAACCAGGGCCTTTAGAAGAAAAAAATGAAGGCACATCCCTGATGAAATCCATAATTTCATCTCTAAGAAATGTAAAATACAGTCCATGTGAAACAAAACTATCCTACTTGACCTGCCCCCCATTATAAATCTGAGTGCACCATCATACTCAACAGTCAGGAAACAACAAAACAAAACCAAGCCACTCACTGGCTCTAGCCTCTGAAAGAAAACTTAAACCATTTTGTATGTTACTGATTTCCTAATGAAACTAACTTTACCCCTGACTTTTACAATATTGTTATATGACAACCCTTACTAATATGAAAATTGGCTGAGGAAACTTTCCCGTCACAAAGAGACTAATTTATAACCTTGTAACCTAGAAAATCTCCTGATTTTCTAAATGTCTGTTATATTTATTTAAATTTGGACAGCTAGTTCTTCTAAATCTTGGACATCCCTGAAAAATTTTTTGCAAGTGAAATTATTTTCTGTTCTAAATGCTTTTCATTTCTGAGTTTCTTTTGGATTCATTACTGCACTTGATTTCTAGTTATTTCTCAAATACTTCCCACCTGAGCAGAGCCTTAGCTGGGGTTTATTGTGCAAATGATTTAATAAGGGTGTGCTCTCAGGTGAAACCCGTGAAGAGCGAGGGAAGCAGAACAAGGCAGGTGCACTGACGCAAAGACATCGGTTCAGGTGAAGTTTATATTAAGCTCATTAAAACAAAACAAAAAGATGCTCCTTTCCAATCCTGACTAATTCTCAGATGGTACCCTAAAGTTGTAGAAAGAACAGTGACCTGCAGTTTGGGAGGCTTTGGTCTTGCCAGTTGTTAGGTGCATGTGGTAACTGGTTGGTACCTTAATCCATTGCTGAGAGGAGCAGATAATGGAGTTAAGTTTATAGAGCCAAACTCTGGAAAAAATGGCTAGTCATCAATGGCAATGTAAACTTGGATCAGATTGGGTTGGGTATCCCATATGGTCTCTGGAAAGTGGTGGTACCTGTCATTAGGAAGGGAATAGTGTTCTAGGGCATTACTTCTGGGTTAGGTGGGACCACAGCTAATGACTGAGGATATAGGAATTGGCTCTGGTTGCAGAGAGGGTATGGATAAAGCTTATGCAAAATTTCAAACATCTTCTAGTCCCTTGAGGGCACCTATGATTGAAATTGAGGAAAAGATGCAAATCTAAGAGTTCAAAGATCCTAATATGTTTTTAGGCTTTCTTCTCATTAGCTTAGAGATCTGGTGAGGCTGACATGGAAGCTGAAGGTCTTTGTTGCTTGTTGTGGGGCATAATTAAAACAGAATGCGTGACAAATGCAGATAAAGCAATTCTATTGGCTATCTTTTATTTAACACCAAATTCTCTGTCCGGTACTTTATATATATACATATATATTAATTTAAAATGTCATAAAAATACTGAAAGATTTTTCTTTAGTTCATTGGAGTATTTGGAGATAAAGCCCCACCTGCCCTCAAGATAAAAGGAGTTAGATTTTTTATTGCTAATGATTTACTCTATGGGTGTATATGATAATTGGAAGAACACAAAAAGGCAAGATGGAGGAAAGAAAAGAGATACTCTGGGCAAAACAAGATGAGGAGGTAAGGCATTTTCATGACTGGGAAAGAAGATTGGAGACCACCAAGAGGGAGTTCTAGTGGTCTGGGAACTGATCCTGAAAAGTTTGCTTGAGAAGTGTCTTAAGATTGGGTCCTCCAGAAGCAGTATCTGAGAAGGGGATTCTTGTACAAATGATTTAATGAAGGGAGTACTCTCAGGTGAAAACTGTAAGGAAGTGAGGGAAGCAGAATCTGGCAGAAGAAGCTGAATAAAGATATGAGTTCAGGTGAAATGTAGCCTCAGCATGACTGAAATGAACTCTATTATTTATTGTGGTCAGAAGCACTTGGGCTGGGCTATTATAGAACAACAGCAACAACATTGGAAACCACTGGTTGAACTACTGGGAGGTAGTATCTACAAGAGAGGCAAGGTAGAGGAGGAGCTATTAGTATCCAACACCCACAGCCCAGGTATGGGAAAGGGGATCTGGCTGGGGCATCAATGGAATCCACAATGGGAAGGTAGTGAGCCTTCTGCTTGGGGAGAATCAAATGGGGGAACCTGGAAAGGACTGCAATGAGAGACATCAGACCTCAGGAACCATATGGGAACTGGGTCATCATTTGCAGATCACCTGGCCTTTATTGGAGCACCTCTGCACCTAGGAATTCTTGCTGTTTCTCCCATGCTGTTTGGTAAGAATTTCATTCAACAGGAATTAGAATTTTGCCTCTTGATGGACCAGCAGAGCTAATAATCTGTCTTGAAAGAACTTGCTCAGTCTCTATCACATAGACAGGTGTGGATACCGCTATACTTAATGTCTAAGGAAAAAAGGGCATTGATGTTTTCATCAAAGGCTCCTTGCACTTGTGATTGGGAATGAGTATGTTGAATTAAAGCAGCTCAGATAACCCTGACATCAGGTGGTGGTTGATAACCCCCTTGTATTTATTAATAGCTGGTTATGACATCACCCTTCTTGAAATGCAAGCTCTGATAAACTGAGTTGGAGAACATGGCTTAGGCTTAAGGCTGCAGGAGGCCTCATTTTCTCACATTTAATTTAAATCCTAGAGCCTACACACTGAGAAATTATTGCTTAGAATGTCTGTTAGTTAAGACTAGGTTGAAGAACAGGTTCCAATACAGTTCGCCAACCAGCTTCAGGCTGCTAACAGCAGGCCTGGTCCACTCACCTCTTACAGGTGGTACGGAGGGAGTTCTTTACCTTCCAACACTCTCCTGAGAAGGGAGATGAGATTTAGATGGAAGTTTTCTCCTCCCAGTGAGCCTAGGGACAAACCAGAGGAGAAGGGGAGAAAGTTATTCCCTACACTGATCAACCGGTATTGAAACAGAAATCCAGGACAAAATGATGTTCAGATGGTAGTTGTGTTTCTTCTTTTCTGTGATCTAATTAAAAAAGGAAGGTAACACAATGTTGGAAACACAGCTCCTTAGACTGATTGGTAGAAAACATTTTCTATTCTTGGATATGCCTTCATGTGGCCTTGAGGAAGTCATTGTACTTCTCCATGTTTCTGCTTCTCCACTGTGACTATGCAACTGTTTGCTACTCTTCTTCCTAAATGAGGTACCAGGACATGATTATTTTACATCCCAATTATTTTATCAATGATAAATGGGCTTGGGGGTAAACTTGGAAAAGCCCATCCTGGTGGCCCTGGTCATGCAGGAATATTATTATTATTATTAGAAGCATTGAGACAGAGACTTTGTCAAGCCACTAAGTTGGTCAATTGTGTAAAAACAATCCAACCCATTCACCGGGAAAAAAAAAATTGTTACTGTGGCAGTTTGAGATTATTCTATGAATCCCAAAAAAAGAGATTATGTTTATAAGCTAATATATTCCTCTGGGTATGATACCCTTTGATTGCGTTAAATTCAGTTGAGGGGCCTTTGATTAGATTACCTGTTAAGATTGATTAAGTGCTTTTGATTCAAGTATGTCAGTGGGCTTGACTCAGATTGAGTCCCCACCCTCCTTGCTAGGTCTGATATAAATGGACACTCAGACAGACACAAGAAGAGAGCTCTATCATTTTTGATCCTGCCATGTGACAGAAAGGAGAAGGCTCAAATGGCTGAGGCCCTGGGGAGATATGAGACATTTTGCCTGATAGCTTTGAGCTGAGATTGGGAAAAGAGCAGAAGAGCTGAGACTGATATAGGAGGCCAGGAAAAAAACAAGCCCTATGCTAGGAGAGAAAGGACTACAGGATCACTTAAGCACAAAGCCTCAAGAGGCTGGGCCCACAGAGCTCAAGAAGAAAGAGTGAGCCTAGAGGGAGAAGCAGAGACCAGCCAGAGATTGGAGGCCATCTTGCTTCAATATATGGCAACGGACTTTGGTGAGAAAGCATCTCTTATACCACCTTCCGCTGGACTTTTTAGGGCTTTGGGACTGTAAGCTTTTACCCCAAACAAATACCCGTATAAAAGCCAACAAATTTCTGGTACTTTGCATTGGCACCCCTTTGGCAAATCAATACAGTTTACTAACATAGAGTTAAATATCTCTCAATCATTTAACTGATTTTAAAATTTTTGACTAATTTTGCTTACTTCAAGCAAATATTTTGGAAAATATTGCAAAATATATTTTTGTAAATTTGAACTCTTCTTCATTTTATAAATAATCAAATATCCTGAGAAGTTAAATATTTGCTTCTGATACTTGACCATAATAGCAATGATAAAACCTGAATATCAAACTGTATCTACTGTTTTATTTGACCTCACAAATTTTACTTATAAAAAGACCATACAGGTGGGTGGGTATGGGCTTTCAGAGATATGAAATTGTAAAGCACCCAGGATATGTACAGACATCTGCTTTCAAACTGACTCTATGCTTAACATAAATTGCACAGATTGTGATTTGCTCATTTTTGTTCTTTAACCTGTCACATTTCTATAAATATCAAGAGAATATGAACACGAAAGAAAAATAAGCAAAGGCTCTGGATCAATGAACAGATGTCTCTGAATTAATTCTGCTCATAAGTAATTTTGTTCTTTGATCATTATCATTTTGTTCTTTAATATTCTTGAAAGTTTTTGCCTTTCTGTTTTTTGTTCTCAAGCATTTTTTCTGAGGTAGGCTTAGGAAGATGATAAAATTCCACATGACGTTTGTAAAATATTTCTAGTTTACCAACTCATTTATAATTTCTGTTAATCTTTTAGGACATCTGTGAATTTGGTAGAATAGGAATTATTATTCTTGATGTATTTATGAAGGGACTTACATGCAATATTGGCTATTCCACGTGAGTCAACTGGCAGTAATAACTTTGGAGAGTAACACATTAAGGTCCACAAATGTGAGTATTACTCAAGAAGAGAGTCCATTTTGCCTATTTGCTCTCCTTTTTTCCCCCTGTTTTGAGATGCAGACTCATTTATTTACTTCAAATTTCTTTCTTAGGTAATATTTGTACTTACAAAATAATAGTATGAAAAGCATGTGATTGTGCAAAGCATAATGTGAATGCCCATGAACCCAGCACCATGTAAGAACTAGAACACTGATAGTTGCTCCTACCTATGTGCTCCTCTCCAGTCTTCTCATCCTCCCCACCTACCTCCAACTAGAGATAACTACTATTTTAATTTTGAATTTATTTTTCTCTCTTTAAAAAAGTAGTTTTATCATATGTAGAGGCATTCCTCATCAATAGTTTAGATTTGCTTGTTTGGGAGCTTTATGAAAAATGATATCACTGCTTCATAGTCTTCTGTGATTTTTTTTTTCAATCAACATTATGTTTAAAGATTCATTTCAGATATTTCATTTGATGTGGTTCTTTAACTATCCTTGCTGATGAATAGACACTTGTGTGGATTTACTTGTCTATTCATTTACTTATCCATATCCTTGTCAGTAGACATTTGGACATTTGGGTTGTTACCAGTTTTTCACAAATGTGAACAGTGCTACTAGGAAGGCAATTTACAGTGTTTGTTTCATTTACACTTCTACCAATAGTGAAAGAGCTTCTGTTGATCAACATCATTGCCACCTCTTGATATGAACATACTTTAGAAATATTTTCCAACCTTGTGGGTGTATATGATGCTTTGTTTTGAGGTGTAAATCTTTCCTTAAATAGAGATGAGTTTTATTCCTTTTAAAGTTCTTGCTCCCAGTCAGAAGTTGCCAACCCTACCAATCCAGTTGTTGGCTGAGTTTTTAGACCCTGTCTCACTATGAGAGAGAACCATGGAGCCTGCTGCCTTACAGAGAACACTTTGAACTATCTCAGGTTTTTCTTCTGTTTCTTTATTAATATGTTGTGCCTCCTCAAGAGCACAGGAAGAGGAAGCAACTCTTCATCTCAGGACTGTCTCTTCTCCCCCTCTGGGCTCTCTCAACTTAGAGGGCCCTGCTTACTCAGATTGTACAAACAAGAAGTTTAGTGATGTGGATCCAGTTTTTCTTTATATTTTTATCGACTTCAGAAATTCCTGCTCTGAGAATATTAAAGCTTTGAAGCTGCATGGTTGGATAATATATTGAATAAAGGAGTAGGAAATTCACGGGGGGCATGAATGATGGATTTTCTATAGCAGCAGGGAGAGAATCGTCTCCTCATCAAAGGCTGAAATACAGGCCTCCCTAAGAGACTAAGAAAGCTGAAAAATGAGCTTGGAATGAGGAAGCACATGATAAAAATGTGGATATCTTCAAAGAAATATGAAAGTTAAGGAATAAGGGCCTATGCAAACTCCATTCTGAGGTCTGCCTTCCCAGATATCAATATTTCCATAGACATTAAAAAGCCCTAGAGACATCCAGCAGATATTCTTCGGCCCTATGTAATATCAGTAGATATTCTGATTCTGAGGCCTATACATGGTGAGTGACTTGTTCAGGATCACACAGCTAGTTATTTCGAGAACTAGATTAGATTTTAGGATATCTGAGCACTCGTCACAAGAGGACATTTTCCATTACAACACAAACTGTTCGCTGCTTCTCTTCTCTCTAGTTTTTCTTCCACTGTTAAAATGAAACAATGTCAGGGTATGAAAATTCCCAAGGAAGAAATAAAATGTCATTTTTCTGTTAGACAGAAGGTATGTGACAAAATGAAATATTTTTGGCAAAGAATTTATATTTGAACTTCTACAACAAAGATTAAAAATTTGACTCTTTCTCAGAAGCAGACTTTGAAATGAGATATTTGTGAATGTCATCTCACTCCCCACCCCCAAATGGTAAAGGCATGGGGACTGGGTCAGGGAAAAGAAGGAGGCTGCACAAGCAAGGCCATAGAGCAGGGGTTCTTAACTAGGGAACCCTCAGCTTGAATTGAAATTCAAAAAAACACTATTCTTGTGGGGACATGCTGGTGCAGGTGTGATATATTTATTAAATAATGCATAGCACAGTGTCTGTGGTTTTCACCTGACCAGCAAAGGGGTCCATGGAACAAAAAGGTTAAGAATCCCTGCTATAGAGGGTAACGGGTCCAATCCCGTTTTGGGGACAGTGTAGGTCTTACCTCAGTATTGTGCCCATGTGGGAGCAAGGAACCTGGGGTATTTATATACACTTACATGTCAGCCTTTGACTAGGGCTTATGGTGGGTTGAATCATGTACCCCACAAAACAGATGGTCTTCATTTCTCTTCCTGTGGGTGTGAACCCATTGTAAATAGGATCTCTTGAAGATGTTAGTTTAGTTTAGGTGTGGCCCAAGTGAATGAAGTTAGGCCTTAATCTGAATTACTGGAGTCCTTATAAGCAGAAGAAATTCAGGCATAGGAGAGAAAGCCAGGGGGAGGAGCTGGAAGATGAGGTCAACAGCAGAACCCAAAAGAGAAAGGAGAGGACGTTGCCATGTGCCAGGAAAGCCAAGGACTTCAAAGGGCTGCCGGCCAGCAAGACACTACTGACACTGGGGGGAAGCAAGCCTAGCTTCTGAAAAAGCCAAATTCCTGTTCTTTAAGCTGACCCATTGTGTGGCATTCATAACAGTGTTTAAGGCACAACTAAAACAGGGCTATTCCTGGAATTAGGGGAATGAATCCCCAAGAACTTCTGGCTTTCCTTACGTACAAAGCAACACAGATTCCAACAAACTAAAGGAAACCTAACAAAGACTCATGGGTAGCTGTTGGGACTGAAAGCACAGAAGTAACTGATGTATATGAATGTTATAAAGGGATCCAGGGAGATATGGACATAGCATGTACTACTTCTGCTGCAACTTTTTAACTAGATCTTTCCTACAACAAAATTCTCTGAAGCAGTGATGGTGTGGTGAAAACTTTACTATATAAAGAATGTATTTTCTTGGGCTGTCTCACACATAGCTGATGCAAAGCAAATGAATACTATCTTTTTGCAAGGCAATTTGGCAATATATGCCAAAAGTTTTAGTTATAGACAGAAATTTTCTAATATAATTAATAGCTATTATTTAGTAATTATTTACGTGCTCATACCTTGATATGTGCTTGCATTATCTCATCTAAGCCTTTCAACAACCTGGTAAAATATGTACTGTTATTCTCATTTTCTAGAAGAAATTGAGGCTTATATATTGATTGATTTGCCCAAGTCACACAAGTGGTATAACTAGAATTTGAATTAGGTCTGTTTGACTCCAGATATTGTACTTGATCCCAACACCATTTACATTAAATTACTAAGGCTAGACACAAAAATTTACCTGTAGTAAAATGTTATTTTGATATTAAAAATTGGAAGCTATCCAAATGTTCAACAATTGAGGTCTAGTTCAAGAATTTGTGTTACAATTATATGATGGAATAATTTTTAACACTTAAAACTAATGTTGAAAACCTGTATTTTTTTTTTTTACATGGGAAGATATTTGTTATATAACATTAAATTTAAATATGAGGTTTAAAAGAGCTATAGAGTATGTTTTCTTTTTTGTGAAAAACAAAAATCAAACAACAAAAACAAAGCTCCTGTCAGTAGGCCATATGCAAAAACAGACCCACGTACTGGACCATCTCTCGAACTGTCCTCCACTACTGGCCTATGAAATTCACTTACCTCTTTAAATCTTCATCCCCTGAAACTGAAACAGATTGTAGGGCCTATGTGTCTTTTTAAATACGTTGATGATGATATTGTAAATGAATGAGGAGGTTCTTCCTAAATCTTGCTCACATGGCAATTTAACCTTTATTCATATTTACTTCCTCCATGGAGTCTGTGCATAGTAGTTATCCTGGTTACCTTCTGCCTGGAATGCTTTTCCACAAACCCAACCTGTTAACTGATACTCAACCCTCACAACCCCAGCATCACTTTTCCATGGGAGCCTTGCTTTGGTGATTGGATCAAATCCTTAATTTGTTTTTCCTAGCACCAGGCCCCACTCTTCATAGCTATCCTCACGGTTACAGATGTACATTTATTTCTGTAGTTATCTTCTTAATGCCTGCCTCTCCCACTAGGCTCTAACTTCCATGATAGCAAGGACCATGTTTGTTGTTCATTGTATGTTTAGAGCTTGGCAGTGTTCCTGGTACATAGTAGTTGTATACCAAATACTTTTGGGAAAATGAATGAATATGAGAAAGAAGGGGGTTTGGGGATGTTTGCTCTGTAGTTCAGTGGAGGGAGGGGGACTGAGAATAGAGAAGCAATGACTTCCAGACCACTGCAAGACACACAAATGTAGCAATAGAAATTCTGGGGAAGCTAACTTTTTCTGCCAATCTTCTTGTATCTAGCCCTGGACCATGAAATCATTTTCATAGAAGGATTTCAAAAGTTAGGTAATTTCAAAGTTAAGTAATGAGAAGTGACCATCATAGTCATCACTTTCTCTCTTTATATTGTTGCTCATATCCTTTTTCTTGTTTTTCTTCTCTTTCTCTATCTTTCCTCCACCCCTCAATTTTTTCTTTCAACAACCTTTTTGTGTACCTAGTATATGCTAAATACTCTTCTATGTACAGAAGGTATAGAAATTAATCCAACACAATCTCTAATCTGTCAATTAGAGGGAGATGGAAGTTAAGACTTGCGATATGGCATTATTTGCACTGTATTTGAAGTCTGTAGAGGGTAGATTGGGGTTGCACAGGAAGGAGTGGTCAATTCTACCTATTCTGGAGAGAAAAAGTTTTTGAGTCTTCACAGAGGAGGTGATGAATTGAGTCTTCTCTTTTTTCTTTCTTAGTATTAGTCATGCATAGACATTTCAAGGATCTCCCCATCTCTTTTCTGTCATTTCCTCTCTCATTTAATAAAATGTTTGTGAGTCAGATACTTATGATGGCACTAGACAAACAAGGAATTAGTTTATGGACTTGTGCTTATGGTATGTTCTAAAACATTAGGACAATAAGAGAAAGATGGTTGGATGAAAAGACTCAAAATGAGATTTTTCCCAAAAGTTATTCCCAAGTGTAAGGAAAGGGCAATATGTGTTTTTTAACAAATGACTCTTGTGCCATCATGCTGCCCACTGTTAAATGATTATTCAGCTTCCACAATAACAAAAAGAATAACTAATATCTGTGAAGTGCCCTATAATGTCTTCATAAGCATTGCTACAGAAATAACAGGATATTTGGAGAAAGATATCCAAAAGATCTTAGCTTTTTCTCACATCTCCACAACTAAAACATTAATCTACTGAGCACAGGAGCTAAGTATATGCACACGTATTTCATTAGTCAGTTGTTTAATGAAGGAGCAACTGATTACTGAGCTGGTTACAGTAAACCTCTTTGCAGAGAATTACCTACTTTTACTAAGCTTGGAAGAAGCACAGTGATATGATCAGTTCGGGTACAGCCCACACACCAATTCTGAAATGCTGTATAGGACAGCAGAGGGGATAAATAGACCTTTTAAGAGAGACCTTAGTGTTACATCACTAAGTCTTCAATGTGAATGAATAGGAGGCTCCAAAACTTGATGTTTGAAAGGTATCATTAATCAGATTGTTTTGGCTTTGAAAAGTTGCCTGGAGGAAATACATAATACAATTCATCTTTATTCCCATGTAGAGGACAGGAGAAACAGTGATTTAGAGAAGGCTATAATATAATTTTGCTCTTGTTGCCTATATCTGGATCTATTCAGATTCTGTTGGTGTTGTAGTTTGGTAATTCTTGGAGAAGATTCAGCTGAACCTAGGAGGATGACAGCACTGCATTTGTTTTGAAGATGAAAATGGAAATTGTACCATCCAAATTGAGCTGCAAGAATAGAATTCAACATGAGAGAGTTCTGCTGGGAATTCTGGGCCCTTTAAAATGATACTTTTTAGGGATAAAGATGGTTTTAGATAGCATTTAATGATTTAATTAAAAAAGATTTTGAAATAAAGCATCAGACAAAACTGATGGTGTATATGCGGGATGTTCATGCCATTAGAAGTTAGTTTCATAGACTTAAGTTTTTTTTCTGTATTGAATTATTTTTATTGACCTTGGTTTTACTTGTAACCTTATATTTTCCAGACATATCCATTCCATGGTAAAGTCCTAATTAAAGAGTGATGAAAACATTTCCCTGTATGGTAGGGGACATAAACTATAGGTACAGCTCCATCCCTAATGAGCTTTGTGTCCTGAGTAAGTTAAATGATTTCCTTAATCTTCATTTTTCTCATTTATGAAATGAAATTGGACCATATGATTTTGAAAGTCTCTTCCATCTCTAAAATTATACTGTCACCTCTCATTTTTACTAATTTGGAGGATCGGTGAGCTGCTGATATGACACAGTAGTTTAACCCTTATTGTTTCTGCTAATTGGCATTGGAAGTGATGGAAGCTGGGTAAGAGGAAGGGATGTGGCTGAGGGAGCTGCAAGCACGTGTGGGCTGAAACTTCCTGTGCTCCAGGTGGTCACTTTCCTGTGACTCAGCTTCTCTTGATTATTCTCAGGGATGGGATCTGATATTGGTCTCTCATGACTTTCAGCAATTGTGTATTGATACCCTTGGGCTAAGGTTTGTTACCTGAAGACCCTTCTCAAATATATACAAATTCTAGCATTTGTTTGTTGGATGTATCTGATACTATGGACAAGGAGTGACCTATTTAAGGGTACCTTATCTACTGCACATTGGAGAGTGATAGACTAAAATTTGTGCCATGGGCATCTTTGGCAGTCTGTGAAGCCTTGGGACTACATATCAGAGTAAGGTTTTTAAACACATAAAATGCACAGGATTACAAAGAAACCAATTAAGTTGAAGTACAGTTCCATCCATGAACCCTAGGTTAAGATCTCTGGGTATCATTTTTCTTCTAGACTCTAAGCTCCCTGAGACTAGGGTATATGTCTCTTATCCATTGATGTTTCCTAGCTTCAGAGAGGATGTCAATAAATGCATGCCTAATCATTTAGTCATAATATATTGATAATCTACCTACTTTAAAAAATATTGGTCTTCTCATTGGATGTATATTTTTGGAGATAGGGGCTGAAATTTATTTAACTAAAAATGCTGAAGTCTTCTATCCCTACACACTTCTCCTGCTTTCAATTGTGTTTAAAATACTTCATAATAGTATTATGCATGCTAGACTACCTGATATGCATTATTTTGCTGAGAGTTTCTATATTTTATTGCTTGATTAGGACAAATATTTCCTTTCTTCCAAATTAGGTTAATAACTCATTTTAAAAGAGAGTTTCAGTGATTGTTAGTGTTGGGGGAAAAATAAGTCAGGCATTTGATTAGGTCTTCAAAATCCTAAAAGCAGCAAATGCTTTTGAACTGATTTATTTGGGTTGTTTATTTCACAGAATTCTAGAACTGAAAAGAACCTTGAATGATAGTATAACCCAGCCTTGATGGTAGGATACAGCTTTCCCCTTTACAATGCCCATAAATTCTATATGGCTAAAAGTTTTCTATCAGTTCTAGTTATTTACTCATTCACTCATTGCCCATTTATTCATTCATCTATCTATAATTTGATAAATAATAAAATGCAGTATAGTGTGGTTAACAGAGTAGGTCCAAGTTAAAATCCTGGTTTCTTCATTATTAGCTTTGTGTCCTTATTTTGTAAGCTTCTGTTTCCTCATCTTAAAAATGCCAATTTTGCAAATGTATTTTAATGATTAAATGAGATAGTATGTTTAATACACTCTGAAGAGTGTCTGACACATATAAGTGGCTTAATAAATGTTAACCAATCTTATTCACACCTCATAAGATTATTATGAGACTTAAATAAAGTTCTCAGCTTTGCACCTAGTACATTGCCCGTTTAATAAAAACAAGCTATTATTATTATGAAATATATATGTAAGCTCTGTGGATAAATAGATGAGCAAGAGTCAATTCCTTTACATCTGATTTCTCTCTATGTGGGAAACTAAGCTAGGTAACACAACTCAGGTTCTCCACAGATGTGGAAAATGTCTAAAAACACCAAACAAACAAACAAAAAAGAACCAGTAGAAATAAGCAAAGCCCTTTGTATTTCTTGCAGACCCATTTTCAAGTGACTTGTCCCAGAGAAATGAAGGATATGGGCTCCATTCTTAGTAGCTTCAGACTAGGGAAAATAAAATGATAGAAGAGATGGGGTGGAGGTAGAGAGATAGTCTTTGAAGACAAACTTTGAAAAAATAATTTATTTTAGCCTAGCAAGGAGAATACTTGGAGCTGCAGCGTGTCTAAGGAGATTCAAGTAACACTAAACGGGACGTAAGTCCCAAATACTAGGAAGAGGGAACCACTCTTTGAAATCTTATGGAGATAAATTTGAGAAAATTAAAAAGATAGCTTCTTTTCATAAAAGGTATATACTATGGAATTCATTATTTTAATAAGTAGAACTGATATAAAGAGATTCTGGGGAAATGATGAAAAGGTCATAAATAGGTTTTAAGAGAAGCTGAGGTAAAGAGTGTTAAGGGAGGAAAATTACGTTCCTGCAGGCTTTGCTATGGGTCCTTTGGAAACAAAGTCTACATTGAGTGGGTGAAAGTCTAATCCAGTAAGGCTGTGCCTACATTCCCATTGTTTTTTTTTCCACTGCTGGATAAGTGGATCATTGGTTACTATTTTTCTGCAAAACCAATGAAATTTTTATTATAATTTTTTAAAATTGCATAAAAGAAAATTCTCCAATTTAACAATTCAGTGTGTAAATCTCTACCAGGACATTCAATGTTTAGAACAAATCTAAAGTTTTCATATGGCAGCTGAAACCATTTTTGCTTTGCTCTCAGAGGATACTGTATTCAATTGCTCTCTCTAGTTAAATAATAGCCCTTAATGAGCAAAGAAACCATAAATGATCTGGTTTCTTCAGCTTTTCTGCAAAGATGTTATTTTCTACCTTTTTAATTATTGAAGTGACTGTCATTAGAGTTCTTTTCAAAGTTTTCAATAGTTTTTAAATCAGGAATATTCCGGAGGAATCTGACTCATAGGTTTACATGATCAAGTCCTGTAAACAAGCATGTCTATACCTATCTCCTGAGTCACTGCCTTCATCTGTAAGAACCTGTGTACTTCCAGTTATGTGTCTCTTTATACATTTTTTTATACCTCCAGCTGAAGTATTATTTAAAAGTTCTTTCCATTTACCTCCTTTAATTCACCATTCTCATTATAATTCCTCAACTATTGTATCTCATTGCACATTTTCTTGTATGGACCTCAGAACTCACTTCCATTTAGTCATTTCATTACACTTTCCCACTACGAACCTCCCTTTTATTATTCTACGCTTTCCCTCTGAGAGGAAAGCTTGTTTGCTTTTTTCCCCTTAATATGACCTCAATAATATTTTCTAACTTTTTGTGGGCAATTTTTTGTTGTTGTTGTTGATCACTATCTGACAGAATCCCCAGGGATCATTCTAGAAATGTTCTTATCTGGGTGAATTTTCTGCTTTGGCATTTTCCCGTTCTTGCCACTAAACACTGCTCATTCAAAACCCTCACAGACCGCATTCTAGTAACTTTTATGGGAAAAAGGGGTTCATATTTTCTATTTTACTATGTATTTCAAGTTTCTGTTTAATCCAGAGTTTTCAAAGTAATAAAAACATGACAAAATAGGCTGTCCGTGTAGACTTCAAATTGTGTAATCTGTGTCAAAAGTAAAAATGTGATGACAGCTCTTATTTTTCCACAATGTTTCAAATCAATTTTATGTTTCGATTTGTCAGACTTTTATTGGGTCCTAAATGGAACATCTTAGGCAGGGCAAACCTCTTCTCAGTGTTATTCTTTGTTGACAAGACCCTTTTCAGAGGCAGATGTCTGATGTTCATGTTTTCCCAGTAAGACTTTTATATATGCAGAACAAGGAAACATGAATAGAGGGTGATATGCAAGGCCAAAATGCTGCCCAAATTTGTTTCCTGTGTGCCCACCATGGCACTTGAAATTCTCGAAACTATAATTATTGGAAAAATATATTCTTATGGGATATATTAAAGGTGTAGGAAAAAATAACATAAAATGATTAGGAATACATAGTTAGGCTGATTTAAAATGCTGTTTGGCGGGTAGCCATTGGTACCATCTCTCCCAACTTTCTTTTAAAATACTTATCTTCATGTCTTCATTCTTTATTTATTCAGTAAATATTTATTGAGTGCAAATATGTGTCAAAGCTCTGTGCTTTTTACCCAAATTGAACAAAGATAAAATTTATACAGCCACTTCAAACACAGATTGAGTCAATCTATTGACAGTAACTTCAGGAATTTCCATTATTTGGAAAGATGATCAAGTTGCATTCAGAAAACAGTGGTCTACTCCTGCTACATTCCCTAAATTAAGGCAGCCCTGTCAACCTGAAAGAAATTTGGAAGTTACTTGCTCTTTACTCCATATCTGCCTTTGTGTCAGGGCCTAAGCTATCCTAAAGTTGAACCATAGTCTATCTTCAGTAAAATCCTTTTCTGTATCCATTCAAAGCTATCATGAAGTTCAGGATGGCAAGTGGGACTTAAATGTTCATGTTGACTCCTATAAGACCCCTAAATAGGGGACTGTAGACCTTGTGGGAGAACAAAAGAATCTACAAAAGAATCTTTGTGATATTGCCATGTATTATTATTATTATTATTGTACTTTGACCAGCAAATCAGAGAACCCCATAGTTGGTGTCTGGAGAAGCTCTTGCTCCAGCATAACTGTTCTAGGGGAGGAGCCTAGGGGACATGGGAGGCTGGCCTGGGAGTCAAGATGTACCTTCTGTTTTGTATTTTACATCTAAGCAGGCCAGCTTGCCTTTTAATGATTCAATCACACTGAATACAATTATTTTATAATCTGTTTCTAAAAATTACAATATCCGATGTCTGTTTCTGCTATTTGTTTTTTCATGCTGGTTTTCACATGGTGTCTTGTTTCATTTTATGTCTCATTTCCCCTCACTGAATTTTGCTCACTTGAAATATCTTTTTGTCCTTGAAAAATCATTTGCAGTGATCCTCCAAGACCTAGAATGATGGTGTCTTCCTCTGGAGAAGATGTAGGTTGGCTTCTGCCAGATGCCTGGGTCAGTGCCAGCCAGGGACCACTTAAAACCAAGTTCACAGCTCGAGGTTCCCAGGACCATGCAGAATATGTTTACATGAGCTGCAGACTTGGGCAAAATTTGGACTTTGTCCACCATTTCTGAAGAATTTGTTTCCCTTATTACATCAGTGACACATTATCTTCCCTGAGTCTCTGCAGTGGGAAGTAGGGAATTTAGTTCTGGTTCACTATTATCCTGATGGCACCATCTGCCCTTTCTCTGTTCCATGTGCTCTGTCTGGAAAGTTTTATCCACTTCTCTGCTTATGACAGCCAACTGTCAGTGTTACCCAAATATAAGCCTGTATCCCTCTCTGTCCTGAGTGCTAGCACATGTTTCTACCAGCTTACTGAATATCTCCATCTTCAAGTTCTCAGCTGTCCTCAAGCTAAATCACTTTTTCTCCCCATCCAACTTTTCTCATTTACAATTTGCTCTCTTCCTGTTTTAGCAATTTTCTTACTGTCTTAAGTATCCAGTTTTGTTACTAAATTTTTAGTACTGTGATATTTTTAAGACTCATTTTAGCTTTCAGTGCCTGAATTGAGGCTCACATAAATTATTCACCATAGAACGATTCTGTTGTGTTATTTCCCATTTGCCCCAACAGAACCACTCTCTTTCCTTCTCTAAAGTTTCATTGTGCTTTCTCTGCCCAGGAGACTGACATTTATGGATGGTGCTCAGTAGGCACTCTTGCCATCTGACTTATATTAGACTCAGCCAAAGGGAGGCCTGGCAAAGGATTAGGGCATAGGAGAATAGTCGGGGCAGCTTATTTATTATCCCATTCCCTCCCAGTAGTGTCACCACAGGTTGCCTTGAGCCTTTCCCTGAAGGCCACCCCTCCTGTTGGATAAAGACTCTCTTCTAGGTGGCCTTCTCTCACAGGCACCTACTTTTACAGATGGCAACTCTTGGCCTCTTTGAATTGCTTTCTTCCATTGTTTCTTTAGGCCTAAGGGTGGTAAAAATTCTCAGCTTTTCTTTTCTCCCACATTACTTCACCCTCCTTTCTGGTTTATCTTAAAACTTTCTTATACATTTGTAAACAATTCTTTAACTTTCCTCAATAATCCCCTTTAATTACACCACCTGAGTGACTCTGACTGACACACAGGCCTGCTATATCTGACCTCATTTATAAAACCTCCTGTGTGCCTTACTCACTCCTCACTAGCTTCCACCGGCTACATATCCAGCCCCACGTTGTGGCATGCTGCTCCTAGGACATGAGGTATTCCTTCACAGCTCATTGCCTTTGCGTGTGGTAGCCCCATTCTCTTGAATGCACTTTTTCCTCCTTTCTCCCTTTGTATTTCCCTTCTGAAAGCTCCCTTCCACACTCTTAGAATACGCTCTTGTGGTGGCCTGTATTATTGTCAAAGTAATTGCCTCCATCCAGGACCATCCCTATAGTCCCGACCCTGACAGAGGATTAGCTGATCATCCCATCCCACTGATACCAGGCTTGTCAATGTGACTTGCTTTGGCCATTAAAATATGAGTGGAAGTGATTGATGCACACAATTTTGATACCGGAGGCCTTAAGACCCATTGTGTGATTCACTGTCTTTCCGTTTCTTCTGTGGTGAAACGGTAATGGCCTTGATTGGGGGTCTTCCTTCAGTCTTGAGTCTTGAGATGAGCACAGCTGTGTCTGATTCATTATAAAATGAATTATTTATAAATGAATCATTATTGTTGACATTTAATGTGAGTGAGGAAACAAACACACAGACCAAAAAACCCAAACCTTGTTTTTTATAAGCCACTGAATATTAAAGTTATTAATGCAGCATAACAGCCAGAGCTGACTGATACAGCTCCTCCATAATGAGAGATTTACAGAAATATTTGTGTTTAAGGAATTTTGCCTTTCACTATTTAAGCGTAAAAAGGAGGTTTGGTTACATTACAAGGGATTTTAAAATAAATTACTCACCAACAGGATAGAGCACTAAAACATTCAATTAAATAATGTGTTAGAATAATTATGGAGATGATTATGCTCATGATGTATTATTAATCCAAAAACACTTTACCAAGTAGCATGTACTATATGATTCCATCTGTGTAAAAACAAAGAATAAAATTCATATTTCCTTGTTATATTTTTCTACATTTTCTAAGTGTTGCACAATAGTCATGTATCACTTTTATTATAAAGTATTATTTAAATATTACTTTTTTCTAAAACCATCCCTAATTTTCCTAACATTTATTCTTTCTTTTCTGATTATATGCTGTTCTTTATCATTTTTTAGTGATTTTTTAAAAATGCTTTTCTCCCTTTAAACTGTAAAAAAGTACCTATTTCAAAACATTATTGGGGAGATCAAAAGAGATGATTCATGTAAAGCATGATTTCTCACATACAGTAACCACAGAATAAATGTCATCTGTTGTTATGATCCTTTAATGTATTTTGAAATTTTTTAAAAAGGGTATGCTGGGACTTTTGTATTAGAAAAAGTTAAGTGGCAGAATGATATTTTGCATAATCACTTATTCCCATTTCCCCTAGACAGTTTTCATCTCTTCCATGTGAATCCCATCTTTTCACACATTAGGCCAAGGCTATGCCTATAAGATTCGAAGGATATAAGGTGTTGAAGAAGAGTCTTGGAAGAAAGGGTACATAACTTCCTTTGCAGTGCCTCAACAGTTTCAAAATTTATAATCAGAAAACACATTTGAAATACCCATTCCCAATATGTCCCATTTGAAGGCTACTAATGCAAAAGACATGATAAATATACAATTTATGGGAGATAAATAAAACACAATGTATTTTCTTTTTTTAAATATATTTTTAAATTTTTTAAAAAAGATACTTAGATTACATAAATGTTACATAAAAAATATAGGGGACTCCCATATGACCTGCTTTCAACCCTTCCCACATTTTCCCACATTAACAACATCCTTCGTTAGTGTGGTACATTTGTTACAATTGATGAACACATATTGGAGCATTGCCACTAAGCATAGATTATAGTTTACATTGTAGTTTACACTCTTTCCTGCACAATTTTTGTAAGTTATAGCAAGATATATAATGGCCTGTATCTGTCATTGCAATGTCACTCAGGATTTCCAAGTCCCAAAAATGTCCCCATATTACACCTGTTTTTCCCTCTCCCTCCCCTCAGAACCTCCAGTGGCCACTGCCTCCACAACCACAATAAAAGTTCTTCCATTGCTAGAATCACAATAACTCTATACTAGAATACTAGTAAATCTACTCTTGTCCATCGTTCATTCCCCAATCCTGAGGAGTCTATGATGGTGGTACCCACTCTAACTCTAATTGAGAGGGGGCTTAGACCCCATGGGGCAGATGGATGGGACTATCTTGCTTGTAGTTGCAGACTCTCTGTTCCTTGGGATGGACATTGTCCATCATCATCTCCTTGTTAGTTGTCCTGGGTGAATCCAATGAACTAGAGAGTAGGTGTTGCACCTCTGTTGAGATTCAGGGCCCAACTGGCATGTGGATAGCCCAAAGATTTAAGTCTCTTGGACATAAACCTATCAACTCTAGCACTAACTATAGGTTTAAATAGAAGGGGAAGAAGAACCATGTGTAGGGAAACACAACTGAGCCCAACTCTGTCACACTGGGGAGCATAAGTTCCCAAGTAGGGCCCACTGGCAAGGCACCAAATTCCTGAGCTGTCTGCCCTACCTATAGTGTCTGGATGTCTCTGCTGTTTGAGGCAATATCTACTATGACAGTAAATGAGATCCTGCTGAGGCGTACATAAGCGTAATCTCTGGAAAGACCTCCTGACTCACTTTGAAGTCTCTTAGCCATATTAACTCATTAGTCTTTACCCTTTCCCCCTTTTGGACAATATCTTTTTCCAGTTGCAGCAATGTTTTTTCATCTTCACTTGCCTTTTTAAAATTTGTTGGTGAGAGTAGCTTTTCTCCTGCCACTGGATTACATTTCTGCCCACCCACAGAAAATGGATAGTTTCAGTGTAAAAACACATTTTCAATTCAGAAATTTTTCATGTCCAGACACCACCAGGAAGGAAGAGGACATAAAGTCTAACAGAACAGTTCATACCATGTTAGTGTCTGGTATCATCTCTGGCTTTGTACTCTCTGGCCTGACAGAGGTTTAAAGTAAACACTTTCACCATGGATGCCTTTTAATACTTTTCTGAACTTTTTAGCCCAGCTCCTCTAACCTGGATGAGGCCTCTCTTTAAGCTGCTCGCTCTTCCCCAGCCTGTTTCTCTGTGGTCCGTGCTTCAGGTAGTGGAGTTTCCTCATCTTCCCAGGTGTACTGCTTGGCCTGCCAACTTTCCACAGGACCCTCAGTTGGTCCATGGCAAAGACTCATGCCCAACGGTCTCCAGTGTTGGTGCTGGTATAGGATTTTAGTAGGTGGGCCATGTACTCACTCTCTGCCCTGTCATAGGCCACTTCACCTTTCTAAGCACAAGAACAGTGTCTCCATGTGAACACAACTTCCTATAGGAGCCTGGCTCTCCGGCTGTAATTCACAGAACCCTTTTCAGCTTTGATGCTAAAATGACCTTGGATAACTTTTCTACTCTTCTCTTTTGCATTCTGTCTTACTGTCTAATACAATGCCACATTGATTTGACTAAGGTGACAGTTTTGTTCTTTGGAAAAAAAATTTTACATTTCCATAATGTTCTTTCTAAAGCACAAAGCAATTTTGCCATTAAATCCCTGAGTACTCTCTTTAGTTCCGTATTAAGATGGCTTTTCCAGAGCCAGATGAAAGCCTTCAGAATTACTTCTGACAACTCTCAGATGCCAGTGGCATTCTTGCCACCATGTTGTTTCTAATCTACAAGAAAAGGATGACAGACATTAAAGAGAGAATGCAACCACTTTCACTAGAGATTTGCTAATTTTGAAAGGTTATCAAAACCCCCAGAATTAGCACTTGAATTCTTTTTTTCAAGATTGTAGTTACCCAATTTCTTTAACACAGACTTTGAGGGGAGGTAGAGGGGGTGTATGTTAGTTTCGCTCTCCAAGAAATTGAACCCAAATACCTGTTGACACTAAATTGGACCCCCTTATATATTCAGTTTAGTGGTATGACAGAGTGACTCATTTTATATTTTAAAATGTCTCATGGTTAATGGGTGTGATGGTTTTCCTTCCTCTTAAACATCTGAGAAAAATGCCCTTAGGCTACTCTTCCCCTTCAAATTTAACTCCACAAATATGCATTTTTAAATTTTACTTGAATATTAAAGTCTATATTAAAAACCAGTCTCCAGGTAATAGACCAAACTATTTGGAATTTTTCTTTTCAAGTGTTGTCCCCATTAAAGAACCTGGGTATCTGGGTGCAGCAGTTGTCTCTGTGTTATCTGGCTTGATGTAATCTAATAACAAAAGGCTAGCTATGATGGCACCTCCAACTTTTACAGAATTTCACAGAGGAAGATTAGTAGGACTTTTGGTATATTATAATGTTATACAGAACAGTGAGTCTTTCATAAATAAATGACACTTATTCGTCCAAAAAATGCTTACCTCCATTTTGTTTGTTAATAGTGAAAAAAATAAAGCTCAAAGTTCCTTACATGTTGGGAATCTGATTTTATTCAGGGAGGAACTCCAGGTATCTAGCTTTATACTTATTTGTGTTCTTCAGGCATGTGGGTTTCTACTAATAAAGTGCAAAACAAAAGGCTGTAAAAATGAGTGAAAAGCTATTGAAATTATTCTGGCTCTGAACAAGGCTAGAGAAGAGGAGGTGGTGAGAAGTGGCTGGATACTGGAAACATTTGGACTGTAGGACCAATAGGATGTGCCAATGGACTAGATGTATAATGTTAGAAAAATAGAGATGTCAAGGTTGAACTCAGCTTTTTGGCCCGAGCAAGCTAAAAAATGAGGATGCCAGTAGCTGAGATGGGGAAGAAGATGTGAGGGGAGTCAGAAGTTCAGTTTTGGACTTGGGTGTTAAAACATTCAAGTGCCAATGGAATTAGAAAAGCCACCACACTCTCAACCACTTTCCCTAGCTTTATTTTCTCACTGATCTTTTCATTTTTTTCATGTGTTGTTTATTATCTATTTCCACTATATGAATGTGAGCTCCAAGAAAGCAAAGATGTTTTACAACTTATGTACCATCAGATTCTACAATATTTCTTGGCAAAGAGCATATGCTCTATAAATATTTGTTGAAAGAATTAATAGATACATATAATTTTCCAAATCTGCAAAGTAGATAGATTGATATTGTCTTGTTTAGTTCTTCAGGGTCATTGTGAGGGTTATATATGTGAAAGCACACATATATTCAAGCAGAATATAGATAGAAATACCTTTATAGCAGGGGTTCTTAACAAGTGGTCCGTGAGCTTGAATTGGAATAAAAAAAAAAAAACACATTATTCTTGTGGGGACGTGTTGGTGCGGGTGTGATACATTTATTAAATAATACACAGTATAGTGTGGACTTAGTAAGGGGTCTGTGGTTTTCATCTGACTGGCAAAGGGGTCCATGGAACAAAAAAGATTAAGAACCCCTGCTTTATATATTTGTTGCTTTGAAAATTACTATTGATGTCTATATGGCTTGGGTATGGTGATTAAAAGTATAGGCTCTTCAGAGAGACCCAGGGGAGCTGTTTTCTAGCTAAATGACTCTGGGAAAAATTACTGAATTTCTCTGTGCCTCTATAATTTCTGTAACTTGGGGAAAATATTATCCTTATAGGTTTTTATGACTATTCTGTAAAATTATGCTCACAAAGGTTATGGGGGACATAGTAGGTGCTCAAATGTCATAATTATTACTGTTTTTCTCTCTCTGAGTTGATATGTGTCACTGGGTATATTTATAATACTTTAAAAAGGACCCATTATATCTTTTTCTTTTTTTTTTGTCTCCTATTTAGATCTCATGTCCTGCCCATTGCATTTTGAACTTTCTTTCCAACAGGTCTTCACTTTCATTGGGCTTTCCTTTTCAAAAGTAACTCCACACTGCACATTTTGGCATAGTGACATTTTTCAGGGACCAGGAGGATCATTAGAGGTAAAAGTAGTCAGGTATGTCAGGCAGTAAAATTGAGCAAAAGTCAATTACCTGACTTTAAATCCAAGTTTAGGTTTTTTTTTTCGTTTCAAAAATCAGTAAAATCATTGGAATTCTTGTGCTAAAGAAAAAGAAATCCTGGAAGGTGAAGTTTTATGGTTTTTGCTTTTTACAGTTTCAGATGGGAAACCCAATAAGGGGATAGGACAACACAGAATTAACAGGAATGTTCTTGCTGTGGTGGTACAACTTGCGGCCCCCCTCATGTTTATTCTCAGAAGGCTGTCTTAATAACTTTCTCTTATAAACCTATAATGGATGGGGGTGGGGTAAGAGAGGGAGGAGCAGGAAGGCAGGAGGAAGTGAAGGCTGGCATAGTGGCTCTGGGCAGGGCTCTTCCCCATGTGGAGCCTGCTTCAAAAAGTGCATTCGATCTTTCTCTGGAGGGCAAGCTATAAACCACCAGTTACATCTCTATTATATGTCTACCAACCACCTCCAATATCACCTTTGTCTCTTTGGAGAGAGATTACTTTTGCTTTAAATTGTTCTGCAGTAAAATCATAGACAATGGGGTGTGTAAATGAAGTGGTAAAACTGACTTTGGCATATAACAATTTGCTGGCAAGTGATCAACTCACATATGCTATTTGGAACCTTTTAGGAAGGTCCTATCAAGGAGCTTTAGAATTTAAATAAACTAGCAAAAAATTGCTCTCTCCCTATGAATAGCATCCTGGCGATCACCCTAGGGTGATTCTAAACACGTCTCGATGCCAAAGAAGACAGAATAGAGAAGCTG
Source organism: Tolypeutes matacus (assembly GCA_026826555.1). Classification (NCBI taxonomy): domain Eukaryota; kingdom Metazoa; phylum Chordata; class Mammalia; order Cingulata; family Chlamyphoridae; genus Tolypeutes; species Tolypeutes matacus. Next base: position 4,741,982 of record JAKSZT010054561.1, on the reverse strand, counting down.
GGCTGGCACCCAAAGCGGGGGGTGCAAAGTGTTCTTAATAGAGGCTGGGTCTGAGGCTCATGGATCTGCCTGCCTGTCACATCCTGGACAGTGATGGCACTGTCTAGACGAGATGAGGTCAGCTAAGGTGTGGTGGTGGTTCTTATGTAGCACTATGAGTAATACCACAGAGGCCATTATGCTAAAGGACAGAGTCCCTGCCCTGAGGCTCAGATGCCCTGGGAAATGGCCAAAGGCGAAAGAGAACTGGATATTATCAGAGCTTGCTGTGTGTTTGTGAAAATTAAAAATAACTTGACAGGGAATATAGAGATATGAGACATACAAGGAGAGAACTTTGCCTTCAAGTCTGAATTTCTTGACTTCTCTTGTCTTGGGATAGGTATCTTACTGTTGTTGTATGAACTCTTTATTGTGTCTCATTCCTGCATATATAGATGAAGGAATAGCTGCTCTATTGTCTACCTATTGTCTACAGTGCAATTCATGTGCCCACTTTTCCTTTCCTTTTTCTTACCCCTACCTGCCCCAGACAGACAGAGGCAGGCAAATTATATATGGACTTGTTAATTTGGACACAGAGATAGACGGCATTCTTGCATTTCTTGCATTTACCTAGATCAGTGACGGGTTGACTTTTGGGGGTTCCTGAGCTTGTGTCTGTATTAAGTGCCCAAAGAGAGTTACCTGATATATAAAGGGACATAAGAGAAGGATGCAACCTGGTCAGAGGTACAGGAAAGTCTTCCTGAAAAAATGATGCTGGAGCTCAGGTCCAAGGAAGGGCAGCAGGAAACAAGGTGGAAGGGAGGGTGGGGGATAGAGGCTTAACACATATTTAAAATGGATGAATAACATTGATTTGGTTATGGTTGTTTGAAGAAAATTCTCATATAACCTTATAATAAAAGCCAATTCACTTGGGCATACAAAAACCAGGGCTGGTTGTTAGGGAAATTGCAGACACTTGTTAAGAGGCCGTTGCCCAGATTTCATTTATCCCCTTCCCTGGGGATGTCACAAACACATGAAAAGCCACCATCTTCTGGCTACCCCCACCTGCTTTTCTATTGTGTGTCATTCCACAATCTGGGGGAGAAGTTAAGGCTAAGAAGAAGACCTTAACCTGGAAACCAGAAACTAACAGCTCTAGATGCTTATCAGAACAGGAGTTCTCAGGGCAGGACCCTGCCCTCCCCCACCCCCACCCCCATCCCAGGTGGATAAAAACCAACTCAAACAGTATAGATTGGTCTCTTCTTGAATCTGAAGTGGGGCTTGTGGAGCTGCCATCTGTCAGTCTTGACCAGAACAGTTTTCCCTGGGAGACTGGCCATGGTGGGACTTCTTCCCTGGCTATTTTGGACAATTTGTCCTGTGTAAGTGACAAGGAGATTATTTGTCCTTTCTGGGTTCTTTATATGGTGCAAGTAATACCTGGATCATTTGCTGAGTTTCTGTGGTGCCCTGAACTTGTGTTCCCACAACACACCGTTACAGCAACTTGCTCCACGCTGGTGTCTACAGCTACAGTGAAAGAATCTTGCTTGGAAGTCTCTGTGTGGAATCTGCCTACTCAGGGTGACGTCTCAGTCTGAAATCATGAATATTTTATGTATTTGTGTTTTCTTTCAGGTCCGTGATTTCTTTTAGGTAAATGCCCAGATCCCATACCCAAGATTCTAAGTTATTTCATCGCAGGGGACCACACATTGCTACTTTTCAAAAGCTCCTCAAATAATTTAATGAGAAGCCAATACTGAGAATTACTATTGTAAGACCATCTAAAGAGTATTAGCAGGATTTAAAAATAACTGACACTATCCACTGTGGGTAAAAGCCTAGGACATGCACAACTGTTGAGTGTTTAAATCACTACGAACTTTCTGGAAGGTCATTTCAAACACTTGAAAATTTTGAGTATTTTTTTTGTACAGCAATTATACTTAAAGGATCTATGCTAGAGAAACCATCAGCTATATGAACCCAGATGTTATGCAAGGTTATTCTTCATAGTGTTTCTGTAACAGAGATGAATTAGAAACACTTTAAAAGCCTGGCAATAGGGGATTAGTTAAATTAATTTAACTAATTAGTAGATATACAACAACTACTAGAGATGATATAGCTAAATGCCTAGTGACTTTTTAAAATGTTCACAATCTACCACAAAGTGAAAAAAGAAAGTATACAAAGCATTATGAACAATTCCTTTATTAAAGAAAAAAAATAGACAAACAACAAAGTATTTAGTGGGAAATAAATTGCAGATGCTTTTTTAAGTTTTGGTTTTGCTTATTTGAATTAAAAAAAAATCTTTACAAAAAAGAATTATTTTCAAACAGAAAAGCTACAGTTTTAACAAGGTTAACAAAGGAATACAGGCATTGTTAAAAGGACAAGTGCTTTACCTCATAACACATACAAAGGGACAGTATAAAAGAGAAATCTCAACTTGGCTGTATACCCGTCAACCTGTGTGCTTGATAACCATATAGAATCTTGGATTCCTTGTTTATCAAATTCCCCAGGCAGTTCTGATATGAGCATTAACTAGCAGGCTGCTGGGAATTCCGAGGAGAGTTAGCCTTGTGGTATCTCAGTGGTTGTAGTTAATGTTGCTTCTCTTTCTTGCATATGGAATCAAGGGAAAGTAGCTCCCACATCCTTGCCCATAAGAATTAGGCTGTGATTTGGAGTTCAATGATAGCTGCACCATGGGGCTTCATGGGTAACTAGAAAGCCTTCATCTAGAACCTAGAGCAACTTGAGTGGCCAGGGCATCTCCCCCAGAGCAGAAGTCTGAGCTCTCTCTGCTGATGCTGATATGGTCATTCAGCTACTCTCTGTCACTGCTGCTATGCATTCATTTATCTCTTTCAATCATGTGGTTTCTGCTATACCTTCTCTTATTCATGGCTTCTCATGCTGTAGCCTTTCTTTCTGCAAATCTCTCTCTCCCTTCTACTGAATCTCTGTATAAGCCTTACACCAGCCTGTGAGCACTTGCCTTTGGGTCAGCACTTATCCATGGCCAGGAAAGTAAGGCCATATGCCACAGAGCATGGGCTGTGCTTTAGAAACCACTAAGCCACTCATTCATTCAAAATTTTTTATTGAGCAGTTATTATGTTCCAGGTACTGTGTTGCCTTCTCAGAAGCAACTGTGCCTATGACAGGTTCTCAGAGAATTTTAGAGCTTTCTCTGACATTTCCTTGTATCTAGGTTCAGCATTTGGATGTAAGAGGGAGTAGCTTCCTGACCCAAGAAGGAAAGTTCACTGAGGAAAGTAGTCAGTGTGATTCTTAGAACTCTCTTCTCCCTCTTAGTTGAGTCTCTATTCTAATAATCAACTGATTCCTCCCAGGGAGAGGCTGCTAAACAACTTCCTGCTCATTTCCACAGAGGCCTAGCTTTATTCTGGGAACAAACACCCCTGCCTGCAGTTCCTTCCTTCCGACACTTCAGTGGTTTGATTATGGAAGTAATTAAGGGATCCCCCCTTGATTTGCCTATTTAGTATATTTTAATATTATAATGCAAATAAACTTTAATTGCTCATTTCTGTTCAGTAGTCTAGCATGGCTGGGGCATTCTTCTTTTGGGGCTGCCAGGGCTGTCAGCACCAGTTTGGGGTGGGGATGTGGTACCCTGGTGAAGTGAGAGGCTGGATTCCCAGGAGAGGGAAACTGCCTATGGAAAATAGAGACCATTGCGTGCTCTCTCTCTCTACTTGCCTTCCTCCTGCACTGCATTTGTCTAGGCCTTGTAAATACGATTCTCTCTTTTGGGTCATTGATCCTTTTTTCATGTCATAGAAGTCAGGGGCTCAGAGAATCATCATCTCATTATCAATTCTCAGCCCAAAACTTGTTCTTTGCAATCCTGAAGCTGGTGTAAGTATCAGGTTGGGCCAGTTGAAATCTCAAGAGCTGAGCTTTCTGATGCGTAGAGGGAAGAACCCACAGACCTCACCTTCATTCTCTGTATTAGCACCAATTTGGCTGTGGTCCATGCAGCCCCAGGGGATTTCCTCCAGCAAAAGCTAGGGGCAAACTCCTTTTGCAGGAGGCTGTAACATGAGTGCTTTTTTCCTCAGTTGTCTTTAGGCTCTGGGCTGAGAAATTTCTGGTACATGCTGTACTGAGTTCCATTTTGAGGATTTTAGAATTGACCAATAAAAATATTTGACCACTAGATGGCAGTAAAATATAAACTATTTATTTATTGGAGGGGTGACACTTTTTCAGGCTTGCAGTGACAGAAGCTGACCCTTATAGCAGGAAACTTGCCAGAGGTCAGGGGTGTGAGGAAGCCACCAAAGGGGAGTCAGGGCAAGGGGAAGACTCCCAAACTGCCAAGAAAGAGGGAAAATGGAAGGAAAGGGCTTACATGTCTAGACGATAGCACAGAGTCCACTAGACGATAGCACAGAGTCCACACAGCAGTGAACTCTAGGCCAGAGAGCTCCAAGATGCCAAAGCACCTTGGGGCTTTTTAAGTGCAGAGATATCTCTTATCAGTGGGGAACATATGTTGGCCACAGCTTCATGGGTTATGCAAAACATATTAAGTCTAAATAGTTAAGAATTGCATTTTGGGTTATTTATTTATTAAAAAACAAACAAACAAAAAAAACAATTGCATGTGTAATAATTTGAGTTTGGTGCTGGTGAGTTTTCTAACGAACCCAAGATGATATGAAAAAAGTAAACAACAAATGAGGCCACTACACAGAAGACATCTTCAGCTCATTTATATAATACATGCTTAGATAGTTGCTTTCCTAAGAGACGTGCAACCAGGCACAAGCTGAAGGGAACTACCAGGATTGTCTCCAAAGCAGAGATTCTAGGAAGTAGACAAAGGAAAAACAAATTCTTCTGTCTACATCTTGGAAAGGGAAGGTGTTAACACACACACACACACACACACACACACAAAAGAGCAGACATCATCAACATAGTGATGTAAGATATCCCCTGAAAAGAACTTCTCATAGATTCAGTGAATAAAAGGCCAAATCCCACTTGCTTAGAACCCTGGAGGATAGTAGAGACTGGAGAAGGATTCCACAAATGCTGAATCAAAGAAAAAGAAAAATATCAGGTCGGAAATTTCTGTCCTGAATCTCCTGGTCCATTCCCCTCCCTCTTACTTGGTCCTGTGCATCCTGGGGGTTGCTAAGAGGCAGCGGCCTGGGTCCCTACCATGATGGACACAGACCATAGAGCCACTCATAGTAGCAAGTTAGAACCCTATGCATATCCAGGCACAGGAATCCAAGTTGCAGAGACCCAGAGCAGAACACAAGCTGCTGAGGAGTGCTGCATATAAAAGGGCCCCCAGGGGAGGGGGAGAGGGAGACCACAGTAGAACAGTGGGGAAGTGGTGATCTCACTCAATTCAGTTTCTGTTGGTTGGACCCCTTAACCACAAATGAACTTTTCTGGAGTTACACACATTTCTGAAGTGACCCTTCCTGGCTCCCTGGGGCAGGATACCCTAATGTAGAAGAAAACTGAGGCAGCAAAGCCACACATGGAAAAAAAAGGGGGAGGGGAGGGGAGCTTAAATTCAACTGTTGTAATACAGGAGGGTCCTGGAACTGAAAAGTATAAGATAATGGGGCACTATGTGAGGGAGAAAATTTAAACAAATTATAGGATGTAAGGAGAAAATTCTGTACAAAAACAAACAGAACAGACCAAGATTCCTGGAGAAGGAAAAAAGGAAAGGAAGATTTCTCCTGGAGGTGAAACAACTGCACAAAAATTACAATCTTAAAAATTGTAGTGCATACCCAGGGCAAGAATCAGATTAAGAAGAGCTGAGAAAATGTGATCAGTTAAACATAGATTATTCTAAAAGTCTAGAATAAGTTGGACCAAGTGTGAAAGAGCTTTAACACAAAGTCAATCATCACTAAAACCCTATAAAAAAGGGAGAAACTGATTTCAGAGTTAACTCATCAAGATAATAGTTGCCTAGATATCAGCCAAAAATAACAAGCCACACTAAGAAACAGGAAGATATGTTTCAGTTAAGTGAACAAATTAAAACTTCAGAGGTGGGGAGTGAGTTTGGCTCAGTGTTTGAGCACCTGCTTTGAATGTACAAGCTCCGGGGTTTAATCCCCCGTTACCTCCAAAAAAACAAACAACAATAGCAAAACCCAGAAAAACAAGATTTAGAGGAGACACAGAATTTGGAACAAATAATCAAAGAATTTCAAACAAATCTCCTAAATCAATACAGGGAGATGAAGGAAAATAAGGGGAAAAATCTTAAAGGATATTAAGAATGCAATATGTTTAAAAAGAAACAAAACAAATTATGGGGATGAAAGGCACACTAGTAGAGACTGAAAACACACTAGAATCTTATAAAGGCAGATTTGAATAGGAGAAGAATCAGTGAACTAGATGACAGAACAATTGAAATTATACAGTCAAAAGAGCAGATAGAGAAAATACAAAAAATTGAGCAGTATCTTAGAGATTTGAGCAACAGCTTGAAATGCACAAACATACATGTCATGGATGTCTCAGAAGGAGAAGAGAAGAGAAAAGGGAAAGAAAGAATATTTGAGGAAATAATGGCTGAAAATTTCCCTACTCATAGAAAGACAAAAATATACATGTCCAAGAAGCATTATGCCCTCTAAACAGCATAAATCCTAATAAACCTATTCCTAGACACATATTAATCAGGAAGTCAAATGCCAAAGATAGAGAGTTCTCAAAACAGCAAGAGAAAAGCAAATCATCACATAAAAGGATTCTCAATAAAACAAAGTGATGATTTCTCACCAGAATTTATGGAGGTGAGAAGGCAGTGGTATAACATATTTAAGGTACTGAAAGAGAAAATCTGCCAACCCAAAATTCTTTATCCAGCAAAACTGTCCTTCAAAAATGAGAAAGTTTAAAATATTCACAGATAACCAGACACAGAGAGTTTGTCAACAAAAGACCTGCCCTATCACAATTACTAAAAGCCTACAGGTTGAAAGGAAAGACAGGAGAGAGTGGCTTGGAAAAGCATGATGAAGTAGGGATTATCAGTAAGGGTACTAAGAGGGTAAATGCAAAGCCCAATAGCACTGTATCCTCAATATACAACTCTATTCTTTAATTCCTTTAGGAGAAGAATACAATTGAACAAGAAAAAGACATATCTCCTGATAATGGACATGCAAAATAAAAAGTGGTAAAGTTGGATAAACAAAATAGAGGAAATAGAGGAATATGGAAACAGAGAACATGTTTGCTATTGAATCTGTTTGTATTTTTTCAAATTAGTCGGTTTTGGATGTAGGTTGTGTAATATAAACTGCAGGGTATCCACAAAGAAAGCATTTAAAGATATACAGAAACAGAAATGAGAAAGGGATCAGTAAGATACATCACAAAGGATCAACTATACAGAAAAAGAGGTTGCACTAAAGAAAAAGAGAGACAAAAAAAGATATGACATATAAAAACTAAAGAACAAAATGGCTGAAGAAAGTACTGCCTTTACAGTATTAACAATGAATGTTAATTGCTTGAACTCCACAATCAAAAGACACAGATTGGCAGAATGGTTTAAAAAAAAAGGCATGATCCAACCACATATTGTCTGCAAAAGACTCACCTTAGACCCAAGACATAAATAGGTTGAAAGTGAAAGTTTGGAAAAAGATATTCATGCGTATAGTAACAAGAGAGAGCTTGGGTAACTATATAATATCAGACAAAATAGACTTGGAGTCAAAACCTGTTATAAGAGATGTCTATTTCTCCATCTCTACAATAATAGTTGGAGACTTCCATACACCATTCTCATCAATAGATAGAACATTTAGGCAGGAGATCAATACAAAAACAGAGAACTTGAATAATATGATAAATGAACTAGACACATAGAGATACATTCTTTTCGAGTACATATGGATCATTCTCAGGATAGCTCACATGTTGGGACACAAAAGAGTCTCAAAAAATTTAAATCATACAAAGCATCTTCTCTGACCATATGGGATGAAGCTGGAAATCAATAATAGGCAGAGAACTGGAAAATCCACAAGTATATGGAAGTTAAATATCATACTCTTACTCAATCAGTGGATCAAAGAAGAAATTGTAAGGGAAATCAATAAATATCTTGATATGAATGAAAATGAGAGCACAACATATAAAAACTTATGGGATGCAGTGGACATAGCCTTAAGTGCTTACATTAAAAAGATAAAATAGCTAAAATCAAAGACCTACCTGCACACATGGAGGACCTACAAATAGAACAACAAACTCATCCCAAAGCAAGCAGAAGGAAAGAAATAACAAAAATTAGAGCAGAAATAAATGAAATTGAGAATAAAAAAAGAGTAGAGAGAATTAACAAAGCCATAAGTTGGTTCTTTGAAGGGATTAATAAAATCGACAAACTCTTAACTAGACTGATAATGAAAAAAAGAAGATGTAAATAAATAAAATCAGAAATGAAAATAGGGACGTTATTACTGACCTCACAGAAATAAAAAGGTTCATAAGACGATACTATGAACAACACATGCCAACAAATTAGACAACCTAGATGAAATGGGCAAATTCCTAGAAATTTCTTCTTACTCTAGAAGAAATAGACCTCCATGGAACAATTATAACTAAAGCGATTGAATCAGTCATCAAAAACTTCCCAACAAAGAAAAGCCCAGGACCAGATGGCTTCCCAAGTGAATTCTACTGATCATTTCAAATTATAGGCCAATTTCTCTTTTGATCATAGATGCAAAAATCATCAACAAAATACTTTCAAATGGAATCCAACAGCACATGAAAAGAATTAGACACAATGATTAAGGGCAATTTATCCCAGGTATGCAAGGGTAGTTCAATGTATGAAAATCAATTAATGTAATCACCACATTAACAAAATGAAGGGGAGAAAAATCACATGACCATCTCAATTGATGCAGAAAAGGTATTTGACAAATTCCAGCATCTTTTCTTGATAAAAATCACTTAGAAGAATAAGAATAGAAGGAAACATCCTGAACATGGTAAAGAGCATATATGAAAAACCCTCAGTAAACACCATACTCCATGGTGAAGGACTGAAAGCTTTCCCTCTAAGTTCTGGAACAAGACAAGGATACCCACTGTCATCACTGTTATTAAACATTTTACTGGAAGTTCTAGCCAGAGCAGTTATAAAAGTCCTCCTAATTGGAAAGGAAGAAGTAAAACTTTCACTATTTGCAGATGACATACTCCTATATTTAGAAAACCCTGAAAAATAACAGTGAAACTACTATAGTTAATAAAGGAATTCAAGCAAATTGGTGGGGTACAGATCAACACATAAAATCAGTAGTGTTTTTATTTTTTTATTTTTATTTTTTAATTTATTTTTTATTTTTTAGATTTTATTTATTTATTCATTCATCCCCCCCTTGCTGCTTGTGCTCGCTGGTTCAGCTAACCATGCCGTGCGGGCGGGCTTGCCTTCACCAGGAGGCCCCGGGAACCGAACCCGGGGCCTCCCATATGGTAAACGGGAGCCCTACTGATTGAGCCACAACCGCTTCCCTCAGTAGTGTTTTTATACATACTAATGAGCAATCTGAGGAGGAAGTCAAGAAAAAATTCCATGAATCAAATATCTAGGAATAAATTTAACCAAGGATATAAAGGATTTCTAAGAAAACTAAAAAACATTGCTAAAAGAAAGCAAGGATAACCTAAATAAATGGAAGGACATTCTGTGTTCATGGATTGAAAGACTAAATATCATTAAGATGTCAATTCTACCCCAGTTGATTTATAGATTCAATGCAATCCTCAATCAAAATACCAGCAGCCTACTTTGCAGAAATGGAAAAGCCAATTATCAAATTTGTTTGGAAGGGTAAGCCAAAAAACATCTTGAAAAAGAACAAAGTTGGAGGACTCACTTCCAGATTGTAAAACATATTACAAGACTACGTGCTCAAAACAGGATGGAATGGGCACAAGGATAGCTATAGAGGCCAATGGAAAGAAAGTAAGAGTTCAGAAATAGACCCTCACATCTATGGCCAGTTGATTTTTGACAAGGCTGTTAAGTCATTCAACCGGGATGGAATAATCTCTTCAACAAGTGGTGCTGGGAGAATTGGATATCCATATGCAAAATAACAAAGGAGGACTCCTATCTCAATCCATACACAAAAATTAACTCAAAATGGATCAAGGACATAAATATAAGAATAAGGACTATAAAACTCTTAGAACAAAATGTAGGCAAGCATCTTTAGGACCTTGCATTAGGCAATGGCTTCTTAGACTTTACACTTGAAACACAAGCAAGAAAACAAAAATAGATAAATGAGACTTTCTCAATTTATAAACATTTGTGCATCAAAGGACTTTGTCATGAAAGTGAAAAGACAATCTACTCAATGGAGAAAATATTTGGAAACCACATATCCATAAGACATGTGGTTTAATATCCAGAATATATCAAGATATCCTACAACTCAACCATAAAAAGACAAACAACCCAATATAAAAATGGGCAAAAGACTTGAACAGACATTTCTCCAAACAGGATATACAAATTGCTAAAGAGCACATGAAAAGATGCCCAACATCACTAGCTATTAGGAAAATACAAATCAAAACTGCAATGAGATATAATTTCCCACCCATTAGAATGGCCACTATTAAAAAATAAAATAAAAAAAACCAGAAAACTAAAAGTGTTGGAAAGGATGTGGAGAAATAGGGATACTCATTCATTGCTAGTGAGAATGTAAAATGGTACAGCCTCTGTGGAAGACAGTTTGGTATTTCCTCAGAAAGTTAATTATACACTGACCATGTGACTACTAGGTATATACCCAGAAGAATTGAAAGCAGGGACTTGAACAGATACTTCCACTCCGATGTTCATAGTGGCATTATTCACAATTACCAGAAGTTGGAAGCAACCCCATGTCCATCAGCCAATGATTGGACAAAGTATGGTATATACAAATGATGGGATATTATGCAGCCTTAAAAAGGAATGAAGTCCTGATGCATGTGACAACATGGATGAACCCTGAGAGCATTATGCTGAGTGAAATAAGCCAGGCACAAAAGGACAAATATGGACGATATCACCTATATGAAATAATTATAATAAGCAAACTCATGGTGGTAGAATCTAGAATATAGGTTACCTGGGGATGAACTGGGGATAGAGAATGGGGAGGGAGTTGATGCTTAATTTGTACAGAATTTCTATTTAGGTTGATTGTAAAGGTTGGAAATGGATGGTGGTGATGGTAGCACATTATTGTGAGTGTAATTAATGGCACTGAATTATATGTGAATGTGGTTAAAAGTGGAAATTTTTGGTCATATATATTAGTAGAATAAAAATTTAAAAATAAACTATAGAACTGTATAACAATGATCTTACTGTAGACGATAGACTATAGTTAATAGTACAATTATAAGAATGTTTTGTCATTAATTTTAACAAATGGAGGACACTACACTAATACACAGTGTTAAAACTAGGGTGTTATATGGGGAAAATACACCTAATGTAAACTATGGACGATAGTTAATAGTGCTATTTTAAAAATCTTTCATCAGTTGTAACAAAGGTAAAACACTAATGCAAAGTGGCAACAATACATGATTTTTCTGTAATCATACAACTACTCTAATTAAAAGAAATAAAAAAAAAAAACTAGGACACATTTCATAGGCCTGTGTATTGGGTGTTTTACATGAGATAATCCATGTAAATTGCTTCCCAAAGTGTCTAGAACATAGAATCGCTCAACAAATGCTGGCAACTACTGTTATAAATAAGGACAATTATTAAAAAGTGCTGTCATCAATTGTAACAAATGTTTCACACCAATGCAAGATGTTGGCGGTGGGGTGGTGTATGGGAAACCTGTGTTTTATGCATGATTGTTCTATAAACCCAGAACTTCTCTAATAAAAAATTAAAAACCAACAAATCCATGAGCATTTGTGTCAGACAATTCCAGATATTATTATTATTAACAATGTTATTTTCATTACTCCTGCTTGCAGAGGGATAGATTAAATACCCTACTACTGCCTAATTTATTTCATCCACTGCCTCAAATAATAAATTTGTTTACATATTTCTACCTTAAAATAACATGCCACTTATTAAAAAATCAAATACTGGCCACTGATTCTAAAATATCTCTAGCTACTCCTTATTGTTTTTTTTTTTTTACATAGGACTTATAAGCACTGGGTATAAGTACTTATATTTATTTGTTTAGGCATTAATCAACTATTTTCCCAAACCAGAATGCAAGCTTTAAGGCAAATGGGCCCTCACCTGTTTTATTTTCATTGCTGGATCCACAGGTCTTAGAAGGTTAATAGTGCATAGTAAATTCTTCAATAAATTTTTGTTGAATGAAGGAATGAGTAAAAACTGAAAAAGAAGAACCAACGCATGAATTAATGAACAATTCAAAGGCTTTAATTTAAGTACTGTGGGTCAGCATTTGACTGGCTCCTTCCTTTAAGGTGTTTGAAGTCTAGTAGCAGGGGTATGACAGTGTAAGAAACTAATAGAGGGGATCAAGTGATGAATGCTGTAAAAGGGAAGATAAAGTTCAGTGGGAGTTAAGGAAAGAAAATGATGACTTTGAACTAAAGAATCAGAAGCTGCTTCATGGAAGAAGGATCTTGGTGCTGGGATTTGAAGGAAGAGAAGGCTGTGAATTTTTAGAAATGGATGAAGGCATTCCAGGTGGAGAGGTCAGCACCAGTGAAGCCAGCAAGGAAGACATGAAGGACACTCATGGGTAGTAAATGAAATCTGTCCCTTTCACTAAGGCCATCTCACCCCAACCCTATTTCTACGTCACTCCCATTTGAAGCACACATTATTTTTATTGTATGATTAACTAAGATTCTACTTTTCTACTGAAGCTTTTCAAGGCTACCTTAGCCTATGTGAGGTTTACCTGATATGAATTTTCATGGTATTCATTATTATATTACTCATCCAGGGCTCACATAGCATGCATATTATTGTCACTTGTAATTTTCTTTTATCTCCTATTTCAATACATAACTGATAATCTATTTGAAGGGCAGGGATTAGGGCTGTATATATTTGCATGTAATCATCACTCACTCAATAAATATTGATTGGTTGATTTTGGAAAGCAACTTAAACAAAATTGCCATCTTAACTTCTATTCCCCAAAAGTTTGGGGTGGCCCTTGAAAAGCAAGTCCCCTTAGAAAGAGAATGCCTTAGAGTTAGGAAATGTCACTTGTATAGACTCATTTTATGGATCGTGAAACTGAAGGCCAAAAAGTTTGCTGCTTTTTGAAGTCCTGGAGCTAGTGAGTGGTTCATGATGATATTTTGGACTTAAAAGCTTATAAAGGACTGAAAGACTTAATGTTTGATATTAGCTCAGGAAAATCTGTTGGGAAGCCAAAACGTAAAATATCTTAGATGCTCCTGAATATAAATGAACTCACAGACTATCTAAACAATGAATATTACTGCAGTGGCCCTTTTGACTAATAGGAAGCTATTTTTGGAACTTGAAGCTGGGAGAGAAGGGATTGGAGTCATTCCCTGTTTGTTATTCAGGTTAATTACCACAACAATGGGAACTGACTATTGCTAAGTGGATAAAAAGCTGAGCTCCTTCAGATCCTTTTTCAGATTGTGCCTTCCTGTATCAGGGAGAAAAGGCATACAAATAACTTCACTTAGGAATAGGAATTTCTGAGAGGTCTGTTCTTGGTTGCATGGCAGCCACAGGGTATTACAAGGAGAGAAAAAGTTCTCAGACCCTCACTAAAGCAGAATTTCCCAGACTGAGAAGTTAGTACATGTTAAGGAAAATAACATTCTATGGTCAAATAGTTTGGGAAATAGTGACGTAAACAAGGTTATAAGCAGTATTCAGACTGTTCTAATATGGTAATGTTCACAGAAAATCTTCCAGATTGAAATATATTAAGCATTTCCCAAACTCATTTGATCTTGAGCCTTCTTTTTCATGGATTGGCATTGGAATCCCTGACAAAAATGTCATGGTCTTCCTCTAAACCAAGGTAATAGAGCACATTCCTGAGCACAGAGGAGAGATGTCTTTCTCTTTTGCCTCCTTCCCAGAGCCTCTGCTCTGAAAAAAATATCATAGTTCTTTAGGTTGTGTGCCTGTCCATAACCCAGAGAAAAGAGAAGAATGGGGTCAGAGCGAAGGAATGATTTTAGCCACTACAAGGTGGGTAACCATAGGCAAACCTCATAACTTCTCTAAAATTCTTCTCCCTTCCTTGACACTTTATCCAGGGCAGGTAAGGGAATCCAGTATTGCTAATAAACCCTGAATATGGTAACTTTCAGAAGGATATTTGGATTTGGTGTTAGGGAACTAGAAAAATAAGTCTTTCAGGGTCAAAAGAAGAAATCTTCTAGAAATAGATTTTTAGATATTTGGTTAGACAAGGAGAAGCTTGTTTGGAAATCAGTGGTATTAACATGGATCCCCAAATTCACATAAACAAATTCCACATAGTCAATGTTTTTATTTGTCTCTTCCTCAACTGAACCTTTGTGTGTACTTTGATTTCCCAGATTCTTCTCTAGAAAGGGATGTGTGCAATGGGCTAGAGAGTCAAACAGGGACATGGAAACCCAATCAGTACTCATTCATTCAGAGATAGGCCATATGGAGGTTTAATCTTGTATCTTAAAAAATTGGGCAGTTTTCTTCCTAGAAAACTACATCTGGTGGAGTTTAAAGAATTCATCCAATGCAGTTTGAGTTTTATGCAGCTCTAAATATTTGAGTAATATTCTGGAAAATGGCAGGCTGAAAATGTGTAAATGCACAGCTATAGCTGTTTCTTTCCACTCCTGAATCCTAAGAGTCTTCTGAGTAAAAATTAAAATTAAGAAGGGCTAAACAACCAAAGTAAAATCTTTGGCTTTGTGGAAAAATTCCAGGGTTAGTTAAACGTTCCATTTAAATTATTTAATACAACTTACATAACTAAATTTTTATGTTTGGCATCTTTGACCTTCATTGTATTATGTCTCAGCAAGATAAGCAATTAGAAAAATAACTCAGTGTGGAGTGAGTGCTTATAAGAATTCTTAATTGCAGAGATGCACAAGGGTCATTGGTTTGAGGACAAAGGGTTAATGAAAGATTGTTCTGTGTTTTCTTAAGAGTTTTAAAAGTCAACTTGTATCTTATTTGTAAGAAGCTGTCCTGAAGCCTTCTAGTCATGTAGAGGTCAATTTGCAAACCCCTGGTTAGGCCCAGTTTTGGAAAACTAAGCCCACAATTAGGACCAGGGAGTTGGAGTTGAAATAAGATAAAATAAAAACATAAATCTAGATGGAATACTGCTTCTATTTTTGACATTTTCTGAAATACTTACAGTTATCCTAGAACTATGAGTTTTTGAATATCCCAGACATTAAAAAGCTTTTTCACTAAATGTCATTTGAAGTATGAAAGAAAGAATTTCCATCAACACTTTTCATTTTTCTGCTCTGCAATTTGACCATCAAAACTTCTACATTTCATGGTTAGCATGATCTCATCCTGATTACGTCCATTTTAAAAGAGCTGAACTGTCTTCCTCTGCAAATATTGAGAAAGGTACTTGGATTCCAGAGTAAAAATCTGCTGGAGAGGGGTTTACCCTCTATTTTTGGGGAAGTTACCCATTCAACCAGGGAATATATTAAAAATGCATGTATGTGGAGGAAAATGAGGAGTACTGGTAACTTAAGGCTAGTTTTGAGCTTCTCAGAAGTTTCCCTATTGCTATTAGTGAAACAAGAAGAGAAGGGTCGTTTTCAAGGCCATCAACTCATCAATTATTGAGATAGCCTTGGGTTGGTAAGAAGCACAGTTTCCTTTCCCTTGTCTTCAGCTTATCCAAACTCTACCCACAGATACCATGATCCCCAACCCCAAACAGCTCTAGTTGAATGATGGTATTTAAGGAGATAACCGAGTAGGGATTGGAGGTGTTGACATCTATCTTTTCTTTTCCCTTTACCTTAGTGACATTGGAAGCAGGGTCCCAAGTGGGATGTAGAAACTATAGATCCAAAATGAACACTTCCACAATGGTGGACTACTGTCCAAGGTTCGATCGGGACAGCAGCAGGAATTTGGTGACATGAATTTCTTTTAAAAGTCAGCACAGTTTGCCTTTGTTGTACTTTGACTGATGGTATGCAAGCATTCAACTTTCTGCTAAGATGACACAGGGCAGTTGTATTACAATATAAGAAAAGATGACCATTTTTAGTTGTTTGATTTTGTTGAAGATTCAAAATAAAAATTTTCACTTTGACTAGTGATAAGAGAGAGTGCCATCTAGAGGCCCTGCTTAAAGCCATTCTAATCATAAGAATCATCCTTTAGTTAGACTTCAACTGATTTACTCTGTCACTGTGGTACTCATGATTGATAATGAGAAAAAGAGAACAGTAGGCACAGCCAAATGGCAACAGAGTCAGGTAATATGAGAACTAAATTGTGTTGGCACAAAGTAAGGACCTGGGACCTTACCTAATTCCTAAATAATGTCATTTCTCTTTCTTTCCAAAGATTCTTCTAGTAAGTTGGTAATTCTTATAGCCTAGTGGTTTGCTTTCAGATTTCATGCTTTGGAATTTCTTAAAAATCAAATTTCTTCTTTTCATTTGTGTTAGGATAAGCACAGTGTTGAAGTGACATGCCTTAGAAAAAAAAAAAGCTCAAAGAGGAGAAATTGTAGAAAATAGAGAGCAGCATGGAAGGTACAAAACCATCTCTAATTCTGCTTTGACACATTTAACTTGGTTGATTTAGACTGTATTTATAGACCGCTTTTCCCCAACCTTGAATCACACTGTGCATTAGCATCGAACAAAGTATTTCCTGACTTAGTGCTGATGTTCGCTCTCCAATCTTCAGGCCTACAATGAACCAAAGGTCTGGTTAAGAGATCAAAAAGAGGTTTGACGTCAATACAATCTATCACTGTCAATGATATATGTGTAATAGGATTTTCGTAGAAAACTAAATAACATACTGATAATGATTTCAGCATCTTGTGGTAACAGCACATGAGATGTGACCAAGATGCATATTGCCCACCGGCCCCACAGCCAAAAAGAATGCAGATGATGTTGTCAACAAACCCTGACCAAGGAACTTTTGTTTCTTCTACCACAGAAAAAATAGGCATGCATGTGGTTGATACAATGTCTTAGTTTTGGATTTTTCTGTTTCCACTTTCACATAAGAAGTTTAGACCTACTCCTTTATTCTTAGGGAACAAATCTGGCTCTTACAGTAGATGTTTCTGTATGCTGCTACAGTAGGTGAGCTAAAGAGAAGCAATGCAACCTCTAGAATCTCCAATAATCATCTTTTTGTTCAGGATGATCCACACCCCTTGAGAGAGTTATTAGTGGTGTTCAGCTTACCAATGACACATAAAAAAAAAATGCCATTTATTTCCAAACTTCAGGATCCTGTTGTAAAAGCTCAGAGATTGTTTGCCTCATTCTTTCAGTTAATTAAAAAGAGAATTTTTTAATAGCCTCAAGTGTAGTGTAATTTATAATAGGCCTCTCTTCCTTCTGTTTTTAATTACCATCTTTGCATGGAGATGTTGGACCTTTTGCCTTTTATTGAATACTTACGCATAGTTTCCTGAGACCAGCTCCATAGCTGTTAATTAGAAAATAAAGAAGTTTTATGTATTTTATTCATCTTCAGTTAATCAGAAGAGTAGAATTGCCTGATTAAGGTTTATTTTCCCTCCTCTTCTCCCCAATGAAAAGGAAAATCTTCCCTATCGAGCAATGATTTTCCTTTTCAAAGCATGATATGTATGAAAGGTTAGGAAGACTGAGTGAGAGCCCAAATACTAGTTAGAATTTTCTTGTCACTTTGGATATTGCATGGATAAGGCAGAAACTCTCAAGGTGTTACAATGTTCTGGACAGAGCTCTTGATATTTCCAGTTTGTTGAATAAATGAATAAATAAATTTCTTTGTTTACTGGTCAATATAATGAAAGGAAATAACAACAACATAATTCATGGGGGTGGAGAAAAGCAAAGTAAAATGCAAACTAATAGTTATTGAGACATTTTGGAAACAGAGTTTCAAACAATTGAAACACTGGGTTAAGTTTCTTGGTGTCAGTTTTGAGCAAAAAGAATTAAAACAGGTGTGTGCAATCAATAGAAGTAAGTACCTCCACATCTTGTGCCATTGGCTTCCTTATTAATTTTAACTTTTGAAACGGAACTGGAAATAGCTTTCAAAGAAGAGAATGAGAATTGGGATGCAATTCTTTGATATTTCCATGCTTTCCTATTTATTCCTTCCTCCTCTTGGAAATGAAGAAGAAATCCGAAATGGCAGAGGGGATTGGCTCTTAATCCTCACAGCAATGTCCCAAAGCAATTTTGTAAATAAGAAGGTATATAAATCCTCAAGTGATAAATCTATTTGATTAGTTTTGTTTTCATTTAAAAAATGAGGATAATATTGCCTACTTGCAAATTATTCTGAAGAGTAAGAGGAATAATTACATTTTTAATCTAATCACCCCAATTTATAGATACTATTATTTCCATTGCATTCAATGAGTCCCTTTGAAAGAACTTTTATTTCTTTTGCCTTCACTTTCAATACATTACATATTCTCCTCTTACGGGAAGAATTTGCACTCCATTCCCTAAGATTGCATAAAGTTTTTTATCTTCATGTTCAGTCATGTGGTGTTCTGTCATCATAGTACCTGCACTCCACTAACGTTTGGTTCTAACGTCAAAGAAAGAACTTTGTCTGAAATCTGCCCTATGACTAGGTTTTAGGGAAATGCACTAAAAATTTCAGTCTGTAGACACTATCTTAAATTAAGGAGCTTAATGGAAAGAAATTCTAATAATAGTTTCTGTCTTGTCCTAGGTTAAAACTTTTTTGAACATGACTCAGAGTAAGTGATATATTTTACATTGTGATCCAATACACATATCCATATACACATGTGCAGATATATGTGTAGTTTAAACAAAATTTTCATACATCAATATTTACACTCTGCTCTATGTGAAGCATACTGATATTCTATTACTTTATTTTGTTAAATGTTCCTCTGTACTGCTAAACTGATTTTTTATAACAGCTTTATTAAGTTATAATTCATGTACTGTAAAGTTCACCCTTTTAAAGTAAATAATTAAGTACAATTTAGTATATTCACAGAGTTGTACACGAATCACCATCATAAATTCCCAGTACATTTTCATCACTCCCAAAAGAAGCCCCATACCTATTAGCTGTCACTCCCCAATTCTCTTTCCCCTAGTCTTTGGCAATGACTAATCTGCTTTCTGTCTTTATAGATTTGCAGATTATGGCTATTTCATATGAATAGAATCATACAATATGTAGCCTTTTACTTTTGCAAATTGTTTTCAAGGTTCAACATTGCTGTGAAACGAGTACTATTTCATTCTTTATTGTGGCTGAATGGTCTTCTATTGTGGATATACTACATTTTGTTTATCCATGCATCTGTGGTTGGATGCTTAGTTTGTTTCTACTTTTGGGCTATTACAAATAATGTTGCTATGAATATTCATGTACAAGTTTTCATGTGGACATATGTTTTCATTCTCTTGAGTATAGCAGGCGATTTCTGGGTCATTTAGTAACTCTATGTTTATTCTCCAAAGTAGCTGCACCACTTTACATTCCCAACAGCAAAGTACAAAGTATGAAGATTGCATACTTGTTATGTTCTTTTCCCACTCCTCCCCTCTCCCAACAGCCATCAAATGGATATGTAATGTTATTCCAATTGTGTTTTTGATTTGTGTTTCCCTAATGACTAATGGTTTTGAACATATTTTCACATGTTCATTAGCCATTGAAGATCTATTTTTATTTTTTTAATTAAAATTTTTTAAATTTTAAAATACTTTTAAACTTATACAACAATTGCAAAATTCATACAAACCCCATAAAAAGAACTCCAACATATCTCTATTCCCTGAGCTACCCAGTGTCTTAGTGTGCTAAAAGCTGCTCACAGCAATATACCAGAAATGGGTTAGCTTTATAATGGGAATTTATTAGGTTAAAAGCTTACAGTTTTGAGATTTTGATAATGTCCAAATCAAGTCATCATCAGGGATTCTGTTTCACTGAAGGTCAGCTGCTGGCAATCCTGGACTCCTGCCATATGGCAGGACAAAATGGCGGTTCTGCCTATCTGGGTCTCTGCCTTCTTCTCCAGGCTTACGTCTTCCCTGAGCTCAACTTTGGGCAATCAGGCATATGACTCATTTCTCCCTCCCCTCTCCTCCAGGCCTCATTTCTTCTTGCCTCTCTGGGTTTCTCTGTCTCTTCTGCTTTTTCTCTGAATGTTTCTGTTTTTATTCCTTCATTTATAAAGGTCCTTCCCAATAGGACCAAGACCCACCCTGGGTCACACCCCAGTGAAGCAATCCAATCAAAGTCCCCCCAACTGAATCCAATCCAATCAAAGGGTACCACACCCACAGGAATGGATTAGCTCCAAGAACATGATCTTTTCTGGGGTCCATAAAAACTTCAAACTGTCACACCCAGATCCACCAATTTTAACATTTTGCCACCTTTTCCATAGCATTCTAGCTACCTATATGTCCATCATTCTATCAGTCCATCTATGTATCTGATCCCATTTATATGAAATATCTACCATCTGTATATCAGTCCATTTTTTGTACACTTGAGTGTAGGTTGTATACACATCATGTTCCTTGAACACTTACTGCCATATACATTTCCTAAGAACAAGATTTTTACTTAAGTTCAAGCAATTTAACATTGCTATGAAACTTAGTCTATATCCCCCCCCCCCCTTTTATATGTCCCTTAATGTCCTTTTGAGCCTTTTCTCCTCCCTTGTTAGATCCAATTCAGGATCATACATTGCCTTTAATTGTCATTGTCTTTTTAGTTTATTAAAAAAAAATTTATTGTGGGAACATATATACAACATAAACTTTCCCATCTCAACCACTCCCAAGCATACCATTCTGTGGAATTAATCACATTCTCTGTGTTGCGGTACCCTTACTAACTTCTATTACTGAAACTTTCCCATCCCCCCAAATAGAAACCCAACAAGTGTTTTGTATTAATTCTCCGTTCTCCCTGCCCCCAGCAACCTATGCTGAAATTTCTGTTTCTATGAGTTTGCATATTCTCCAATATTTTCTTTGTAGTTACCATGGAGATTAAATTTAATATTCTAAATCTGTGACAATCTCACTT
Organism: Tolypeutes matacus; assembly: GCA_026826555.1. Classification (NCBI taxonomy): domain Eukaryota; kingdom Metazoa; phylum Chordata; class Mammalia; order Cingulata; family Chlamyphoridae; genus Tolypeutes; species Tolypeutes matacus. The sequence continues at coordinate 4,720,642 of JAKSZT010054561.1, read as the reverse complement.
GCTTTGATAGCAACTTAACTCTGATAATATACACAAACTATGTTCTTATACCTCTCCATCTCCCCACCTTTATGTAGTTCTTGTTACAAATTACATGCTTATCCATTATGAGTCAAAAACCACTGATTTATCATTACATTGTATGCATTTGCCTTTTAGATCCTACATTCATATTTACCCCAGTCATTGCCCTTACCTGAGAACTCTGTTTCTTCATGCAACTTTAATCTGTTGTCTATTGTCCTATTCTTTCAACCTGCTGAACTCTCCTTCACATCTCCTGTAGGTATGGTCTAGGGGTGATGTACTTCCTCAACTTTTGTTTTCCTGGGAGTGTCTTAATCTCTCCCTCATTGTTGAAAGATAGTATTGCCAGACATAGAATTCTTGGTTGGAAGTATTTTGCTTTCAGCACTTTAAATATATCCTCCCACTGCCATCTTGCCTCTATGGTTTCCAGTGAGAAATTGGTACTTAATCTTACTGAGGTTCCCTTGTAGGTGACATATCACTTCTCTTTGGCTTTCAGATTTCTCTTTATTTTTGGTTTTCAAAAGTTTGATTATAAAAATATGCTGTGGTATGGATCTATTTGTGTTTATCCTGTTTGATGCTTGATGAGCAACCTGGATTTGTATATTCATGTCTTTTGTTAAATTTGGGGAAATCTCAGCCATTACTTCTTTGAATATTCTTTCTTCTCCTTCTGGCACTCCCATGATGCATATATTGGTATGCTTGATGGTGTCCCACAGGTTCCTCAGGCTCTGTTTTTTTTTTTTACTTAAAGATACTTTATTTTTAAAACTGGTCACAACACTAAGTTTTTGGCCCATTCTGCAATTATACAAGCTATAAATGCCTGCTTAGCAGCTGAGGGATATCCTTTAGAAGCCTGTTTGAAAGTGAATAAAAATCCATATAAAACAAATAATCAAGAAGTTTCCATAGGAACACAGATGTGTGATCCCATCTCCTAGCCTTCCATATCACTGCATCTGTGTCAACCCTACTCTTACAAAGACATTTCAAGATAAGCAGTAATTAAGTTAAATGGTCGCCACAAATCCCTTCATTCAAGCTAAACTCACAGTTAACAGCTACAAAAATGGTATTTACACATTAATACTAGCTGGAGCACAAGTGGCTGGGTGGCATTTCATTCCACTTTCCTGAACTCAGGACATAGGCAGATGTGCTGGCGCCCTCTCCTCTGCTTTGGGAGGAAAGTCATGGCTCTTGATTTGCTGCATGACTTGCCATGCCAGCCCTGATATCACATAGTAGATAGGTGGCCTCTGGAATCCATTGAAAGTAGAAGCAGCAGCAACTGTGTAAGCTCCCATGTTTTTAAACAACATCCAATCACCCATGTACATTTCTGGCAGGTCACTGCTCAACAAACTGATCAAGGCCATTGCATGTCAGTCCCCATATGCTAGATAAATAATACTTCTCATTTGGTTTAAGTCTCTTTTGCAGAAGAGGCTTTATGTATGCATGATCATAAAGAATGCAATTAAATGACCCATATACTCCATCATTCATGTAATACATAAAGGTTTGTTCACTCAATTCATCTTCTTCATCAGAGCTGTCTGTCCTTTTGATACAATTTTGTGGTAGTGATGTTCACTGCAAGTGTGAAAGTTTGTGCAACATGATATCTGCCTGGCTCAACTATGATTTTCACTCCAGAGTCTGATGGACAATACTTGTCTAATGCTGGATTGATAACACTAGTGATCTCTTCAAATTTAAGCTTCACATCATCAGACCCAGGAAAACTACCACCAATTATCAAGCAGATACATGCTGAAATCAACCTCAGCTCCCATGTCAAAGACACAGAGGGCATCAGAGATGGCCTGCACGAAGTTTTCACGATCAGTACAGCCACTTCCCACATGGAAACTAACACCAGTGACTTCAATATTACACTCTTTAGCCCATTCCAAAAGAAGCCTGCTGGTTTTGAGTGTGGCTTCAAATTTAACACTGAGGTGATAGACTGCTATGGAGTTGTCAGTGGCAATCTGCAAAACCAACTTTGCCTTCAGTTGTGCCCTGGCCACTTTCATCAACTTGACTTCGCTGTTGAAAGTCATCATCTTAATTCCATTAGTGGTGGCATACTTAATTTGAGACACTTGTTTACAAGGGTTTGCATGGCTAATCCTCTTTGGAGGCACCCTGACACTCTGCACCAACTGGATTTCAGTCTTGGTAGCACAGTCAAATCCTGTCCTTCTGGATTTACTAAATATGCCTGATGGAATTAAGGTGATAACTTGGAAACATTCTCCAAGCACATGGGCACTGCGGCTGGCCCTGAGGTGGTGCCGTAGCCTGCACTGCCGCTGCTGCCTCATCCCTCCCTCTGGGTGGCCACCAATCTGAGGAGCTGCTGGAGCTGCTGGCAGAGGGTGGTCAGTGGCAGGGTTCCAGGGTCCTGACCAGGCTCTGTTCACTTTTCTTCATTCTTTCCTCTTTCTGCTCCTAAGACTTAATGATTTCAATTATCTTATCTTCAGTTTCATGGATTCTTTCTTTTGCCAGCTCCAATCTGCTGTTGAATCCCTCTAGGTAATTTTTAATTTCTGTTGCTGTGGTCTTCAGCTCTTTTTCCTTTTCATAATGTCCATCCCTTTACTGATAGTTTCTTTCTGTTCGACTGTTGATTTCCTTTAGTTTTTTTCTCTGTATTTTCCTTTACTTCTTTGAACGTAATTAGGATGATTTTAAAAAAATCTTTGTTTGGTGTGTTCCAGGTATGGTCCTCCTCATTGATAGTTTCTAATACTTTAATTTGCTCCTTTGCTTGGGCCATTACTTCATATTTCTTTGTATGGATTTGTAACCTTTTACTGAAATCTGGACATTTTGCATTTTAATGTGTTATCACTGGAATTCAGACTCTGAGGTCTGTTCCTTAAGCTTGTATCCAATTAGTGTACTAGTGCTATGACAGAGCTTTCCTTGAATGTAAAGTGTTATAAAAAACAAAACAAAACAGAAAACACCTTTCCTGGTCTTTGCAGTTTGACCTGTGGGAATGTTCTCCTTCAGGCCTTATCCATACAAAGAGTTTAGAGAATAGCTCCAGGACAAAGCATAGAGGTCTCCCTGATCCTTTCCAGGCAGGTGTCTTGCCTTAGGCACGCATGTACTGCTCTAAATGGGATAATTTACAGGCACACAAATGCCCCCTTTTACAGGCACACAAATGCCCCCTTTTCCCTAGGAAAGTTTCCTCATGGGTTCACCATATGTCCTACAGCCAGCAATCCCTTGCCCCAGGTAGCCAAGACTTGACTTCTCCCCCACAGTGTTCTGTAGGAGAACTCTGTGAGCTGCCTTCCATACATTGACAAGTTCTGGGATGGTGAGTCCCTCAGGCCACCACCGCATCGATTATGCCAGGCATCCAGTAGTTTGTAGATGAGGTTCACTCTACTCTCTTTGGAATGGAGACCAGGAATTCACACTGGGAACATGTTGGCTCTGTGCCGAGCAGGTCAGGGGTGGGGATGGGGCCAGCCAGGGTGCTAGGAGATACTACTACTTTTATTTTTTATTTTATTTTATTTTTTAGGAGGTACCAGGGATTGAACCCAGGACCTTGTACATGGGAAGCAGGTGCTCAGCACTTGAGCTACATCTGTTGACCCCTACTACTTTTAGGTAGCCTTTTTCTTGATTCAGCTCTTGGCCTGTAACTATAGTTCTTTAACTGCCATTTCTTGCTGGTTGTTAAAGTTTCTGTGGCATAATGGAGCCTATTTCAATTCTTTGCCCATTTTTAATAGGGTTATTTATGGGATTCTTCACCCATTTCTTAGATTGGGTTTTTCATTTTTTATAACTGAGTTGTAAGAGTTCTTTGTGTACTCTGGCTATAAGTACCTTATCAGATATATGATTTGCAAATATTTTATCCCACTGTATGGGTTATCTTTTCACATTATTGATGGTGTCCTTTGAAGCATAGAAGTTTTTGATTTTGCTGAAGTTGAAATCTTTTAGTTGTTCTTTTGTTTTTTTGTGCTTTAAGTATATCTAAGAAACTATTGCCTAATCCAAAATAATAAAGATTTACTCCTATCTTTTCTTCTTTAAAAGTTTTATAGTTTTAGCTCTTTCATTTAGGCCTATGAAATATTTTGAGTTAATTTTTACATATGGTATTAGGTAGGGGTTTGTGTTAGGCAGGGTTCTCCAGAGAAATAGAACCAACAGGATGGATATATATATATGCATTAGCAAACCCAGATACCATAGGGCAGGCCACAAGTTGGAAACTCCAGTGAAGTTGATATTAAATTTCCCAGGAGAAGCAGGCTGGCTGAAGTAGAGATAAAAATTCTTCTGACTGCTGAAATTCTCAGTTCTCCTAAGGCTTCCAAATGACTGGATGAAGAGACTCTTCTCATTGCTGAAGGCAATCTCCTTTGTTGATTTTAGATATAATCAGCCATAGATGCAATCAACTGACTAATGATTTAAATCTATCTATAAAATACTCTCACAGGTAACAATCAGGCCAACAATTGCCCAAACAACTGTGCACCATAACCTAGCTAGGTTGACACATGAGATTAATCGTCACAGTGTTCAAATTCATTTGTTTGCATTTGGATATGGAGTTGTCCCAGCACATTTGTTAAATAAAAAGACTGCTCTTTCCACATTGGAAGATGTTGCCACCCTTGTTGAAAATCAATTGACTTTACATGTATAGATTTATATCTAGTTTCTTAATTTTATTTCATTGATCTATCTTTCTATCCTTATGTTAATATCACACTTTCTTGATTACAGTAGCTTTATAGTAAGTTTTGAAATAAGGAAGTGAGAGTTCTCCAATTTATATTTTCACTTTCAAGATTGCTTTGGTTATTCTGGATCCCTTGTATTTCCATATGAATTTTAGGATCAGACTGTCAATTTCTGTAAAAAATCCAGCTGGGATTTTGATACGGATGGTTCTAGATTTGTGGAACAATTTTGGAAGTATTGTCACCTTAATGATATTGTCTTCCAATCCATGAACATGAGATCTTTCTTTATTTAGATCATATTTAATTTATTTGAATGATGTATTGCAGTTTTCAATGTAGAATTCTTAAACTTTGTTTGCTAATTTTATACCTAAATATTTCATTCTTTATTTTATTCTATTGTGAGTGGAATTGTTTCCTTAATTTCCTTTTCAGATTGTTCATTGCTAGTGTATAGACATACAACTGATATTTGATTATCAAGTTCACACCCTGCAACCTTGCTGAACTTGTATATTCTAATGTTTTTTTAGGGGTAGATTCCTTGTGGTTTTCTATAATGAGATCATGTCATTTGTGAATAGAGATGACTTCTCAAAACTTTACTTCTTCCTTCCCATTCTGGGTGCCTTTTATTTCTTTTTCATATCTAATCACTGTGCCTAGAACCTCCTGTATAATGTTGAATAGAAATGGTGAGGAGGCAACTTGTCTTCTTAGGGGGAAAGCACATTGAGTCTTTCACCATTAAGTATGATGTTAACTGTGGAGTTTTTATAGACAGCCTTTTATTAGGTTGATGAAGTTCCCTTCTATTCTTAGTTGAATGTTTTTATCATGAAAGGGTGTTGGTTTTTGTCAAGTGCTTTTTCTGAGTCTATTGAAATAATCTGTATTTTTTCTTTTATTACTACATTGATTTTCATGTTAGACCAACCTTGCTTTCCTGGGATAAATCCCACATTGATTTTCATGTTAGACCAATCTTGCATTCCTGGGATAAATCTCACTTCATTATCCTTTTTATATATTGTTCGGTTTGGTTTGCTAGTATTTTGTTGAGGATTTTTGCAACTATATACAAAAGGGATATCAGTCTGTTGTGTTCTTGTGTCTTTGTATGGTTTTGGTATCAGAGTAATATTGGCCTCACAGGATGAAGTTAAGGAAGTATCCCCTCTTCTTCTATTATTTCTAAGAATTTGTGAAGCATTAACGCTAATTATTCTTTAAAAATGTTTGGTAGAATTCCCTAGTTAAACCATTTGAGCCTGACTTTTGGGGTAGATTTTTATAACTGCTTTAATTTCTTTACTTGTTAAAAGTATATGCAGATTTACTACTTCTTATTTTCAGTAGTTTGTGTTTTCTAGGAATTTGTCCATTTTGTGTAGATTATCTTAATTATTGGTATACAATTCTTCATAGTATTTTCTTATAATCCTTTTTATTTCTGAAAGGTTGGCAGTGATGTCTATTCTTTCATTTCTCATTTTAGTTATTTGAGTCTTCTCTCTTTTTTTCTTGGTCAGTTTGTGCTAAACTGATTTAGCAAACCAACGATGGGTTTTGACCTATAGTTTGAGAACCATGGCCTTGGACACCTTAAAGAATCTCCCTGGACCTCATTCTCATTTCTTCCCCATAGCATAAGGGCCCTTTAAAGGCCCTTCAAGTTCAAACATTTTAAGATTCTATGGAATTTAATTCTAGAAGACTGTGAGCTTTTTGTCACATTTGCCTTAAGATGGAATCCTATTTTGGTAAGTGATAAATCTAGGACAGTGGTTCTCAAAATGTAATTCCCAGGCTAGCAGCATCAGCATCACATGGCAACTGGTTAGAAACACCACTTTTGGGCCCTACCCCAGATCTATTGGATCAGAAACTCTGGGGGTGGGCCCCAACAATGTTTTTTTTTTTTTTTAAACACCCCCCCCCAGGTGATTCTGATGCATGCTAAACTTTGAGAACCACTGGTCTAGACCATCTCTCTTAAACAAACAGGCTCCGTACATCTCTAGACTTTTTGTTTTATTAGGAAAGCATTTCCTGCAATATCTTTGGGTGCCAAGACAGTACAGTGAGGGACTTAAGACAAACTAAAAAGTAACACCAGTCATACCTAGGACATTGTGTTCAGCTTTCTTGCAGAGATATCTCAAGGGTCTTGGGAAAGGAATGAGACCAATTTAGAGAAGAGTTTTTGTGCCTTCTAGTGGAAAAGACCACACTTTCTCTTCTCTCCCAGCACTTGCTCACATCTTGTGTGCTGATGGATGTACTGGAATGCTGAACTGCTCAAATCTCATCTTACCACTTTTCATTAATATATTATTCTGAGGTTGTTGTTGTTTATAGGGATATGATATAATAATTGTTGCTTTTTTCTTTTCAAAACAATTTTCATTTTTTGCCACCTCAGATCTTGCCAGTATGGAACTTACTTCTTCTTTGGTACCGAAAAATTCCCCATTAAGATGCTTTATAACATGAGCAGGAGTCCTCTAGACTACAGTGCCACACTCTGGTGATGGATCTGGTGAAGATTCACTAAGACTTGTTTATCTTCCTCAATGTGTTTATCTTTATCTCACTTCTTTGCTTGACATATTAGATAGAAGATAAGTGACAATTTTAGATTAAGAGATAAAGGAGAAGGATGCTATTTAGCTCCCAATTCATTTTTTTTTTTAAATGGAAAATGAAGGCCACTGTATTCTGTTAATTTAGCCATTTTGATTTGTTTAAAGCTATATTTATGACTGTTGACACAATTCTATGATATCATCTAATTGGAAAAGTGAAGAGACTTAGATTCTAATATGAAAATTAGAAAATGGTAGATTAATTAGCCATTAATTTTTCACTCTTCTAAAAATCATCTCTGACTCAATTTCTTTATATACAAAATGTAGATAATGTCTTCTCAAACCTACTCACAGCATTGGTACTGGAATTTAATTAATTAGTTCAACACATATAGTAGCTCCTGAATGCTAGACAATAGAGATAAAACAAAAGAGGAGAAAAAACCCTGTCCTATTGGGACATATATTCTTAGTGGCAGGAACAAAAAATTAAAAGTACGAAAATAATATGGCAGATGGTGGTAAGTACTAGAGAGAAAAGAAACTGAAAAAGGGGACAGGGAATGGTACAGGGAGAAGGTCAATATACTTTTGAATGAAGCAGTCATAGAAATTCCACTGAAAAAGTGACATCTGCACAATGACTTAAAGGACAACAAAGAGCAGCCACAGGGATATCTGGGAGGCCAGAATTCCAGGTGGAAAGAGTAGTAAGTCCAAACCCTGAGTAAGGGGTGTACCTGGATTCTTCAAGATGCAGAAAGGATGACACTGGGCCTGGGGTGAAGTAAAGCAGGGGAGAGTAGCAGGAGTTGGTGAGGTCAAAGAGGTGACACAAGTGGGGGGAGAAAACAGGTAGTGTCTTGAGGTCATTGTAAGGATTTTGGCTTTTACTCTTATTGAGATGGGAGCCATGTAGAGTTTTAAGCATAGGAGTAACATGATCTGTCTAATTTTTAAAATAATCACTCTGGCTTCTTCGTTAAGAACTGACCTTCCAGGTATAAGGATGTTAGAGGATGATGCTGGTTTTCTTCAGGAAAGTAGCCAAGAAGGTGGTAAAAAGTGGTCATATTCTAAATATCCTTTTGAATGTAGATTTAACAGGGGTTGCTGAAGGATTGGATGTGTAGTTTAAGAGAAAGGGAAGAGTCAAGAATAACTCCAATCTATCTAGAGGGAATGAATGGAAGGACATGTTTGTCTCTCTTTCATGTTCAGCCTTCTTAGTCCCCACAGCTAATCAGAGCAGAGATCTGTTGATGTCTTCTTTAAAATGACATCTGTCCCTTGCATTCTGTCCTAGTTCAGTGCCTCATCTTATAGCGGTCATCCACAACTTGTACCTCAGAGTGCAAGTCCCTAAAAATCTAGTTGAGTAGTTGTATTAGTCAGCCAAAGGGGTGCTGATGCAAAATACTAGAAATTGGTTGGTTTTTATAAAAGGTATTTATTTGGGGTAGAAACTTACAGTTACCAGGCCCTAAAGCATAAGTTTCTTCCCTCACCAAAGTCTGTTGTTACATGTTGGAGAAAGGCAGCTGCCGACGTTTGCCAGGGTTCAGGCTTCCTGTGTTCCTCTCTATCTGGAGCTGTGTTTCTCTCTGGCTCAGCTCCTCTGTTTCCTCCACAAGGTCAGCTGTAGACTACGAGGCTCTCTAGGCTCTTCCGCTCTCCACAGGCCAGCTGTGGACCATCAGGCGAATGTCTCGTCTCTTTGCCTGGAGACTTCTCTCCTTCCTCACGACCAAGGTCGTCTGTGTGCTTCCTCCCCTGGCTCCAGCATTAACATTCAGCAACAGAACTCCAACATCAAGACTACTACAAATCTGTCCTTTGCCATGTCTTTCATCTTTGAGACCCCACCCACCAAGGGGTGGGGCTCAACACCCTACTGACGTGGCCTGATCAAAGCCCTAATCATAACTTAATCATGCCCAGCTGAACAGACCAGTTTACAAGCATAATCCAATATCTATTTTTGGAATTTATAACTATATCAAACTGCCAAACTGCTACAGTAGTCAACTAAATAAGTTTGGGAAATGCTGTATTTTATATCTCCTTCGGAGGCTTACCATAAATATCAAAGACTGAGAAAATCTTCCAAAATGTACCTATTTTTCTTTGTTTAATATAGTATAGGGAAGCGGCTGTGGCTCAATCAGTGGGGCTCCCGTTTGCCATATGGGGGGCCCTGGGTTCGGTTCCCGGGGCCTCCTGGTGGGGGTGGGCCCGCCTGCACGACGTGATTGGCTGGCCCTGCAGGCACAGGCAGCAAGGGGGGGGGATGGATGAATGAATAAATAAAATCTTTAAAAAAAAATATATATATATATATATATAGTATAGTCTCCCTTTATTTGACTTTGGAATATATTTGACTCACTTACCTTCTATTACTATCCCAAAGAACATGCTAAATAATATATGTTGGGAAATGCTGAGCTAGACCACCTTCACCTCTAGGACATCCTCTAAACCTCTTATTAACTGTCATCACAATACATTTCTAAAATACCCTTTCACCATATCATTCCTTCCTCAAAAGTCACTCCACATTCAACACTGCCCAAGTCCAGTCCCAGTGCTCTGGTGCTCTTTCAGATGCACCTGGGTCCTCCCTCTGGTGCTTCCTGTCTTGTTCCCCTACAACTTCTCCACTTAAATAATTCCTGCTCATCCTTCATTGCCTAGCACAAGGACTATTGCTTCTATGTAGCCTCCTATAACCACTGTAGGCACTTTCAAAGTCCTCCCTTTTCAAATCCTACAGCACATTGAATATGTTATTCATGTGGTCCTTAATATATATTGCCATGTATTAATATTAACACTTAAAATTGTGTGATTTTATTCCAAAATATATTTTGTTAAGAGCAAGGATCGTCTCTTGGTTTTCCATGTAACCCCATAACACCGAATATAGCTACTTGTATAAAATGCATGTTTCTAGACAATTACTGATTAAGTTTTAGAAATTTTGAAACAAATGAGCTTAAATAATACATAAGAGAATGGTAACAGGATTTATTTTCTATTTTATTAAAATATGCATCCTCCCTCATCCTCACTCAAATACTTTTCCATGCTGTAGATCCACAGGCTTACATGGATTTCTGTGGCTCCATTTATTCTCAAAGCATGCTAGTAATCACATCACAAGAGCAGGATCAGGTGGAAGAGCACTGGGGCCTCAGCAGCTCCAGCAGATGGGAAAAGACCTGCTTGCTGGGGAAACAGGGAATTCATGGCTTGGTCTTTAAGGGAAGGGCAGCAGGTAGTTGTGTGAACAGTGCCTATGAGGCTTGACAAATGTAGGCTTGATTCCACTAGCTATTGTGCATTGGGAGAGGCAAATCATGTGACAGTGGGGGGGTCTATGGCAGTCAGTGATACTTGAGGAGGGACAGTGAGCTGCCCTACCATTTTCTGGAGGGTACATTTACTCAGAAAAGTGCATATGCCAGGACCAAGGGATGTAGGAAAGATGATCCAGTTTCCATGGGCAAGGGGGTGGGGCTGGAATGTTAAGCAATGTATCCCAGCTGGGCGGCCAATCTGCCATGCTCATGGGGACCTGGATACTGGGCAGGAACCTCCATATATATGAAGTGGTCCATTAGCAGTGGTTAGATTCAGAGACTGGCTAGGCACACACATGCCCAGAGCAAGCCATATCTAGTCTTTGGAGCCCCCAAGGATGTTAGCCACCAACACCTTTCTCTCTTTAAAACTCAGTTTTTCCTCTGTAAATCGAAGATATTAATGAATATCTTGGAGCATGCTGTTGTGAAAATTAAATGAGATAATCTACATGGTGTACCTTGTTCAGCACCGAGCACATAGTATGTCCTCAGGAAATGTTTCTATGTATTCCATATATCTACCTGCAGGCCTGCTGAAGGCCCTGTTGTGGTCACTAATAGCTCAGAAAATGGATGGGCTGATCCTATAGATAAAACATATCAGTAACAACAAAAGTTGTGCAGGATTGGGGAAGGATAGGGTAGACAGGTAAGACAGCTAGTTAGATATCAATCCTAGGTCCAGAAAGCTCACTATATCCTTAGGGACCAAGCAGGTAAATGTCAGTAAACTGAATAAGCAGCAAGAAGAGGCTAATACTAAATGAAACAAATAAGCATTTTAGTCCTGAAGTGACAGGCATTGCTTGAAGTGCTTTATTCCCCAACAAATCTCCAGGGCAAGTATTGTCTGTCATAGCTCCATTTCTAGATGTAAAACTGAGATGTTTGAAGGTTGGGCTAACTAAGCAGCTAATACATAGTAGAACTTCAATTCAGACCAGAAAGGAGAATTCCTGGAGGTTTGGAATTTTGGAAATTAGAATGGATGACAAGAAGAACTGTTAACAGCTTTTAGAGTCAGAAAAGACTTCTTGAACTGGGCTAGTTGAAGCACAGCCCAGCCTAAAGATAGAAAGATAGTTTAAGTCAATGAGTATCCACAAACCAACCCTTGGACAATGCCAGACTTGCTGTGTCAGAATCACCCAGAAATACCAATTCTCAGGCCTTATCCTTGGAGACCATAACATAGAAGGTCTTGGTGGTCCCAGGAGCCAGTGTTTTCTTAAAGCTGCCAAGGTCCTTCTGAGAAGCAGGGCATTTGGGAGCCCCTGAGCCAGATGACTTTTTAAATGAGCTCCCAGTTCTGTGGTTCAACCACACTGTCTTTATTTCTAATTTTGCAAGTTAGAAAAGTAGGATGTGAAGTTGATATTTATGCAGATTGGAAAATTAATTTATTTTGGCCCTGGTTCCCTTCCAGATGCAGAGCCTGCAGTCTTCATTCTAGTGCTTTCTCGGGAGACAGTGCAGTGGTAACAGGATCGCACTGGCAGCAAGGCCGCTGGCTGACCACTGGATGGCATCCCTGCCCTGCCTTTACTTTAAGGATTTCTGCTTAGAATTCACAGCTCTTGCTAGAGTGCTCCTGCAGCCTCTTGCCAGTGCCTGTCTTTATAACAATGAAATCCAGTCCCTGGATCCCACCAAGCCCCTTGACCAGCAGGGATGTGATTGCAGACCCAGGTAGGCCTCGTATTAATCGACAGAACAGGCACTTTTTAAGGTTGAAGGAAGACTTTTTCACTTTATAAAAGAAGCCTCCCCTATTTCATTCTGAGATACTGGGATATGTTTATAGGTCATGCTTTCAGTGATGGAGAATGAGAACATTAAAGAGAAGTCCAGGAAGAGTGATCAAATATAGATTTTCAGCATTGAAAGTCTCTGGGCTTGTAATATAGGTTAATGGAAAATAAAATTTGTTTATGTCCAGGTTAGTAAGCAATTGTGTTCAGTGAGCAGGTTATTTATTTGTTTGTTTGCTTTTTATTTACTGCCCTCTGGTGGAAACACATTAATTATTTAACTTTCTTAAGATGTCCAAGACAGAGGTAGATGAGGAGTCAAATAGTTTCTAAGAGGCACAGAGTCCTGGGAAGTTAAACAAGTTTCTTATTTGGAAAGGTTTTTCAGAGAGAGTCAGTTGCTTTGCTCAAACACGAAGCACAATCTATCATTTGTTTTATGTATTTACACCATTCATATGATCAGAGGTCACAAAAAGCTTGGCATTAGAAAAACTGGACATTGAAATGTGCTTGCTAGAACCATGAATTCTTGCTTTCCTTAAAAAAAAAAAATGGTTTAAATACATGCTTGGTGAAAAGAGTAGGGGATTTTATTGTTTTGTATTTCTGACCTTTGTTTTTTCTCTTCTATCTTCTCTTATTTTATTAAATGTTTAGCTTTCTTACAGAGTCCAGAATATTCTTTCCTGGACAGCTTTGCTTTTTGGGAGATACTGTAATCATGCTGGCCTTTCTTTGCGTTTGTCTTGCTGACAGGCTGTAGTTCTTATTAGAATCACGGTAATACACTAGGAGGATGGCCAAACCTGATTCCTGGAATTGAACCTCAGGCTTGCCATGGTGACACATGGCTAAATCCTGAATTCAGAGGAAATCTCAGCTCTGGGGATTGCACAGTATATTGGTGGGAACAGAGAGCACTGCTATCCTTGTAGCATTTTATAGTCTGCAATTTTTTTGGTTGGTGTTTTCAGTTCCAAAATAGCAACAGAGAAAACACTTAGCAACCACGGGGAAATATTTAATTTCTCATCTTTTCCCTTTCTTAAAAAAAGTATTAAATTGCCTTGCCTTGCCCTCTCCTTTCAATATCTGGTAAGTTCACTTATTGCGTTGGACTGCAGATACATGCATGCTACAAAAACTGATCTTATTTACTTTCCTTAAAAAAAAAATTAATCCACAACCCCTTTTCAATGTCCATCTGAATCAAATCACAAAACAACTCATCCCACAGAGGTTATAGGGGTTAAATAGTCACTGGTTGTTGGTGTATCTATTTTCTTCTGTATATTATAAGCTCCTTGAAGCTGGAAGCAGTCTCATTTTCATCTTTGCAAGGATACTAGCTCACCTTGTGTAAGGTCTAGAGATGGTCACACTAGATTTTGTCTCTGTAGAGTCTTGTAGATTTGTGACTTTATTTATGGCTGTCAGATAACTTTAGAAAAAAACAGGGCATTTTTTTCTTGTTGCAATGTGTGTCATCCAAATGCCATTTATTTGAAGTCTCAGAAACTAGGATATCAATTAAATAGAATCCTTTTTGAGGTCTTCATGCTGTGTAAAGTGTTACAGATGAGACCTTGTGGCAGAATAACTAAGAATTATTGAGCATTCACTATGAGTCAGACATTGTTCCATTTAATTCTCACCACAATTCTGTGAGGTGTGTTGAAAGGATTTTTACCTTTGTGGTAGTTCACAGAGGGCATGTAATATAACAAAGCCAATCTCTTTCTCATGGGGAAGGATGACTCACCTCTTGGTCAGGTGACCCTGGGTGCTATTTGTCCTGGTGAATTTCTGGAGGTACAGGCTTCTGTTCCTCCATTCTATGGTCCTCAGAATTTTTAATAAGGATTATACTGAAAGTAGATCTGAAGTTGGCTCACATTAACCAGATTTGGGTATACCCATGTGCATATCCACATACATCAAGTAGACTGATCCTTTGTTTCAGCCTGACCCATCTATTATCTTCCTGGAAGCAAGCTATATGGGAAGCCGTGGTACAGTGAGGCTAGTAGTGGATCCAGGGTGAGTTTGGTGATATAAAAGTGCTAATGAGGCTTTGGATCCTCTCAGCAAGCATCTAGTGGGTCTTGCCAAATCTCTTTGTTTCTCTCTCTCAGACCATGCTTGGATTAACACTACCAATGCTTGTCTGTTGCTCTCGTTTTAATTTCTAGTATACTTATAAACTTTCTGCTGGGCACATGATCTTTCTTCAAATATGACAACGCAATTGTTTAGATCTGAGCTGAACTAAATTATAAATCTCCTTCCAGACTCATTTCAGCTCCTCGGGATTTTTCCCAATCACCTCAGGTGGTGTTTTGGATATTCATAGATTTACTGCCATACATTTAGGAAAGCTCCTGGAATATTCCCATAGATGGTTGTCTATAATCATTGTAACCATGGTATGGAGATTTTGCAGCTTTAATTTTAAGCGAACAAATGTATTTTAAAGTTCTTAGAGGACAACTCATGATAGCCCTCATGGACAAACAATGGTATTGTCATGAGCTATATCCTCTTATATTCTTATTATAAGGGAATGGCCCTTTAAAAAAGAACAGCTTGTATTCAGAGCAAGTTAATCCTGCTATGTTCTAGAAACCTGGCAGAATCATTAATAAGGGAACCAGTTGTGTGTAGATTTAAATTAATCAGCAAGCATCCAGCAGCTAGAAACCTAATGGGAGGGGAGAATCTTTCTCCTTGAAAAGAGAAACTATACTCCCCTCTCATTGGAAAAACACACACATGTACACACACACACTCATGGAGAAAGAGACATATGGTGTGGCCAAAAATTTTTCTCTTGTGGTTTCTGTCAAGCTATGAAAAAGAAAAAGGTTAAAACTGATAAATGAGCTGTACCTCCAGAAGAATGATTTCAGATTCTAAAGGATATAGAGACTGGGGTGGCTTATATTCACTGTTGTGAAGTGAGGTATGTGGATTTCAGCTCCAAGAGCACAGGGATCCGCGTTCGAGGTTCCATGTCAAGTTAGGTGAGCACAGAGATGGCAGAAGTAGGGAAGAGAGAACACTGAGGAGGCTGTAGGGAAACTAGGTTCTCCTATCACCAACTCCACCAGCTGGGGCCTTTCCATGACAGTTAAGATTAATTCTAACTCAGTAGTTTTGTTTTTCTCTTTAGTTAAGGCAAATGCAAGCCGGGAGCAATGAAACACTGTAGGAGTTTGACACTTGGCAAAGCTATTTAGGGCCCAAGATGTTTGCGTAAGTCCCAAACCAGCAAAAAAGAGTGAAGAGAAATTAGAAAGCAACTATGTAATAATTGATTCATTGAGAAATGTTAAGACACTCAATTTACCTCTTTTCATTATCTATCATTTAACCTCAGTACACTTTAATCCTATTGCTTAATTGTTAATATTAAATTACTCCTGTTTTTAGTTTAAAGGCATAACTTAGATGAAAAGCACGTAGTAGCCTCTTTGGTGTTAGTTATTTGATATTTATGGAAAAAATTTCCATATGAATCATGAGGCCATCACACAATAGGTGAAATGTTGAGTGTGTGCCAGAAGACCTGCAAATCCTTTACCTCTCATGGGTAAAACTCGGATAAGAAAAGTCTGCCTTATCTGGGCCACAAAATTGTTGAGATAATCAAATAAAACAATATCAGATCAATTTAGAAGTGCTAGGGAAATTAGAAATTACTGTAAAAATGTAGTTTTGGTATTTTCCAAACAATATGTTTTTTATGGATTCACAGCTCTGTCACCATTTCGGTGTACTTGGAGAAGCTGCTTCACTTCCGAATTCCTCAGTTACTTCCTCTATTAAACAAAAAGCCACTAACTGAGCTCAGCTCTAGGCAGGCTTTCTGCTGCCAGCAGATGTTTATTTACACTGTGCTCCAGGGCAACCCCAGGTACCCTGGGTTCAACAGAGTAGCTCTACCTTTATTAGATTTACATATTGGTCTTCTGAATAAACTTTTGTTTATTGAAAGGATTCTGCAACTGAACAGAAATATGGTGTTTGGAAAGCATTGGATTAGATAATTTATTGTTTCCCCTGAAAGGGCCACCATTGCATTTCTATTGTAATTTTACTGTCAACATTGTTGTTGTTATAGTATTCCCCGGCCCCTCCCCCTGCTTGGCAGCACACCTGAATAGTAGGCAAAGACGGTGAGGAAAGTTCAGCTCTTGGAGGGATGGCTAGCTTTGTAAATCTAAATGAACGGTGGCGGGAAGCAAAGTGTTTTAGTCAGCCTAACAGAGTAGCAAGTGTCTGTCGGCGACATCATCACATTGAAAGAAACACTGTTTTTACCGAGTGCTTCTTACTTTCTGAGGTGGCAGCAACACTATTGCTCTCAGACTCACTCTCCTTCCTAACTGCACAGTTCCAGTTTCCAACACTCCACCTTTTAAGCTAATCACTTTGAAAGATTTTGACTTTTCAATGTTTGCACATTTCATAAAATTGAGAAAAGCTAATTGTGGATAAAACATTCCCCAAATAAATGACAAGTCTGTGGATAGAGCCTGGTGGTGGGAGTAAGCGGAAACGTGACAAGAGGAACATTTATATCAGGTCCCGGGTAATGGTGTTTAATCTCACACAAACACTCTTAACTAAAAAGCTGGGCTCAGATAAAGGTCTTAGGTTTCTAGGGCCAAAAAAAGAAAAGCTTAACAAAAAACCAAAAAAAAACTTAAAGTGAAGGTAAAACAATATAAGCTTAAAGAGTAAAACCGAACATGTTCTTACTCATTTCATCCACATGTTCCCAAGATATAAGCACCATTTCAGGTACCATTAACCCTTTCAGGTCAATGACAGATTAGTAAATATACTGAGCTGGAGTTTACTACGAGGGCACCTTACTGAATTAAATGACTTAGTACAGATTTAAAAGATTCTTCAGTCTCCAAAATCCTCCAAGAGAGTTCCAACTTTGAGACAGATGTACCTTTTCTCCTTTACAAGGGATTCACAAATGTTTGATATAACCTGTGTTTTTTCCTACAGATTATACTTCTCCATCATGCTTAAGGCTCCTGGTCCTCTAATTATATGAGGTTTTCTTAGACTGTTGTGGACGAAAATGACAACCCTGACATTGGGAAATGGTTTAGTTATTGTTGATCTGAGCCATAAGGCACATTAAAATTGTAAACATTTAAGATATATTTGCTATTTGTTTTAGTAGTAACATTCTATATCATGTAGCCCTATTGCGCTGCACTGAAGATCTTTAATACAGTTTGTATACAAAAGGGTGTTAAATATTTTGGGTTAAAATAATGGCAAAACAGGAGCTGAAACTTTCTTGTTTATTAACATTACATTCTTATCTCTTTCCTCCAGCCCAACACAACCTATAAGGCTGACATAGTTGTTATTTTAAATTGCTTCTTAGTGGCTCTTGCTCTAAGACTTGCAATATCTATTAAAAATCTTAATGAGGGGGATTACAAATCTTCCTGGCAAATATAAACAACATAAAATATTTCGATTAAAATGGATAAACTGAAATGAAATTTGAAGCTGGATAACAGCAGCCATCGGGACAGATTTATTTCTTCCTGGAGACAAACTTCTACCATTTCAGCATGGAGTCTGGAGCTCTGTTCTTAGACTATTAAGGAAAATGGGACAATTTCATTGTATGGTGGATGTTATTGGCGTATCTCTTTGAGAAAAACATCTCTTTTTTTCTCTGTGTACAGGGACAATCTACTTTACAAATCTGTTTAGTTTGTTGCAGAGGTTTTGAGACTTAATGTGTTATTTTGTTTCTGGTAGTTGGAGAGTGTAAAAGAAAGCTAATTAATACTCAATAATTTTTTTATTTTCCTGTTGATTTTAAGAAATGATTCTGAACTACCTAGTAGGAAAGACACAGGATATACACAAGGAAAGATCTCCTGAGTTGAACCAAAGTTTGGTTCAATATATATATATATACATGTGAACACACATACATATATACATATTTGAATATAATAAACATGGAATAATACTTTAATAACCTACTTTTATCATTATTTGGTGGAATCTTCACATTTTAATTAACAGAGTGCTACATCATCTTTTGCCTGGTACATAGTAAGTGCTCAATAAATATTTTTAAAATGAGTTTTTAATGGTTATGACAGGCAGGATGTATATTCAGTGGTCTGCATGATTTAGGCTTTGTTATATCTTAAAATAAAAGTAGAGAGATAGAATATGTGACCTCTAATATTCTAGAATGCAAGTTTCTAAAAACTAATGTGAATATGGTATGCAAGACTCTTCCAAATCTTTGAAGCTTATTCCAGCATTCTCCCATATTGATGACTATTTTGGAATATTGTTTTCTATAAATCTGGTGGTTAGGTAGTGTGAGGAACATCTATCAAAGCTAGATTTCTATTGGTATTTGTGGCAATTAGTCAATCCATAAATCAAGTTGGGGGTAGGGATACCCATCTTATTCTTAGGTCTGATTAAGTACTGAAGGGGATTTAGAAGTGATAAATGACATGGTTAGGACCCTCTTGGTTGATGTCTTTATTGTAGTCTGTCTAATTCATATGTGTTAATCCCATTGATCCTATTTCTTCTTCTAGGACTTCAATACAACAATATTTTACTTACATACCTCCTCTCCATAACTTCATGACTTGGCTCCTGCCTCATCAACCTCAGACCCTACACTTCAATCATATCAATTTAATATAGTCTTCCCAAACGCATTTTTTTCTCTAATTTTCTGTTTCTTTCTCTTAAGTGAATTTCCTAATTCCTCTCTCTCTTTGGTGAACTCTCAATTATATTACAATGGTCAGCTCAAATATCACCTCTTCTGGAAAGCCTCTCAGAAGCTCCCTAGGTGAAATTAATGAGTCTTCTCTTTGTGTTTTCACATCACTTAGTACACATCTCTCTCTCTCTCTCTCTCTCTCTCTCTCTCTCTCTCTCTCAACACTATCAGAGTGCTGTGATTATAATTTGTTAGTGTTTATCTCCTCAGGTAGAATTCTTCTTTCCGTCTTTAGCACTGGTCTCAGTTCCTGACAAATATAAAATACTTAATATAACCAATATGTGCCCAAATCTCCATGGAGAGCCTCTTTCTTGAGCTGGCATCAGCCTTGAGGACAAACTCTGCATTCATTAAATATTCAGAAATTAAATCCAACTTCAGAAAGCATTAACAGTAATATAAAATTTATTAAGGATTCTTGGGGAGAAAGAAGACTAAGGCTTTACATGAAATACCAAATCACTAACAATTTGATTAAAAATCTCCCTTAAATTGTTCTTCTTTCTTTCTGTCAGATTTCTTTTCTGTGTCCCCCAAGCAGAGGGAAACATCCCACTCTATATGGGCTGGTATAATGGTGCTGGTGGTTGGTGGATAGAGGTGTTTATCAAATGGGGCACAGATTTTAAAAGCTCAGCCCAGAATGTTTATAAATGGTTGCTCTGATTATGCATGAGTATGCAAATTTGTCCTTCACC
Organism: Tolypeutes matacus; assembly: GCA_026826555.1. Lineage (NCBI taxonomy): Eukaryota > Metazoa > Chordata > Mammalia > Cingulata > Chlamyphoridae > Tolypeutes > Tolypeutes matacus. Next base: position 4,700,642 of record JAKSZT010054561.1, on the reverse strand, counting down.
TGTCTACCTCCCACCTTTCCAGACCCATCTTTTGCAATTCCCTTCCTTGCCTATTAGTTTATAATGCACACCATGGTGTTTCATGACACTATTTTCTCACTCATGTGGTTTCCTTTTTCAGTAGTTCAGTGTCTCCCATCTTTGCCTGGATAATCAAAACTCATCCTTCAAGTTCTTCAAAAATCCC
>JAKSZT010054561.1:4611566-4688496 GCA_026826555.1 Tolypeutes matacus | reverse complement strand
ATTTCCTCTTTGACCCACTGTTTGTCTAAGAGTGTGTTGTTTAACTTCCATATCCTTGTGCCTAACCTGTTTCTCTGGCCCTTATTGATTTCCAACTTCATTCCGTTGTGGTCAGAGAAATTACTTTGTATAATCTCAATCTTTCTGAATTCATTGAGTGTTGTTTTGGGGCCTAGCATGTGGTCTATTTTGGAGTATGTTCCATGTGCACTGGAGAAGAATGTAAATCCCGCTGTATTTGGGTGAAGTGTTCTGTATATGTCTATTAAGTCCAAATCTTCTAATGTATTGTTGAGTGCCTTCGTTTCTTTATTGATTCTCTGCCTAGATGTTCTGTCTAATGATGATAGTGGTGTGTTGAAGTCCCCTGCTATAATTGTAGAGGAATTTATTTCTCCTCTTAGTTTTTCCAGAGTTTGCCGCACGTATTTTGAGGCACCTCGATTAGGTGCGTAAATGTTGATGATTGTTCTCTCTTCTTGAGAGATTACTCCTTTTACTAATATATAGTGTCCATCTTTGTCTCTTACAATAGTTTTGCATTTAAAGTCTATTTTGTTTGATATTAGAATAGCTACTCCTGCCCTTTTTTGGCTATTGTTAGCTTGTAAAATGGTTTCCAGCCATTCACTTTCAGCCTCCTTGAATCCCTGGGCCTAAGGTGGGTTTCTTGTAGACAGCATATAGATGGATCATATTTTCTTATCCATTCTGCCAATCTGTGTCTTTTGATTGGTGAATTTAATCCATTAACATTCAGTGTTATTACTCGTAATGAATTTCTTACTTCAGTCATTTTTTCTTTGGGTTAATGTATGTCATATGTTGTTTTGTTTCTCTTTTTGAGTTTTCAGTTGTTTTTAAACTCTCCTCCAACTCTCTCTCCTTTGTTTTTTCCTTTCAATTTGTAGGGATTCCTTTAGTATTTCTTGAAGTGCTGGTTTCTTCTTGACATACTCTCTTAATTGCTGTTTATCTGTGAATATTTTGAGCTCTCCATCATTTTTGAATGCCAATTTTGCTGGGTAGAGAATTCGTGGCTGGAAGTTTTTTTCTTTTAGTGTTTTGACTATGTCATACCACTGTCTTCTTGCCTCCATGGTTTCAGCTGAGAAATCAGCACTTAATCTTATTGTGCTTCCCTTGTATGTGATGGTTCTCTTTTCTCTTGCTGCCTTGAGTATTTTCTCTTTGTCTTGAGCATTGGACAGTTTGACAAGTATATGTCTTGGAGTTGGCCTGTTGGGATTTATACTATTTGGGGTGCGCTGTGCTTCCTGGATCTGCACATCCATCTCTCTCAATAGAGTTGGGAAGTTTTCAGCCATAACTTCCTTCAACACTCCTTCTGTTCCCTTTCCCTTCTCTTCTCCTTCTGGGATGCCCATAATGCGTATGTGTGTGCGTCTTGCATTATCGGTTAATTCCCTGAGACCATACTGGATTTTTTCTATCTTTTTGTCTATGTTTTCTACAATCTCTTTGATTTCAACTGTATTTTCTTCCATATCACTAATTCTTTCCTCTGCCTGTTCAATTCTGCTGCCATGCGAGTCCAGCGTCTTTTTCATTTCTTGACTTGTGTCTTTGTTCGCCATCATATCCATTACGTTTTTAGGTGTGTTAGTTATTTTTTCAGTATGTTCTCCCAGTGTCTTCTTTATATCCTTAATCTCTTCCTTCAGTTCTTTAAGTTGGTCCATGATATTTGTTTGGATAGCTTTGATTAGTTGTTCGATGTACTGCATTGCTTCCTGGTTTTTATTTTGTGCACTGGACTGGTCCATGTTTTCCAGTTTCTCAGAGTCATTTGTATTTTTCTGTTGCCCTCTGGTCATCATATTATCTTGATGGGTTTGTTCAGTTGATTAGCTTTTCTCTATGCTCTAGAATTTTATTTAGCTGTTGGTTCTGCGTGTGAGTTAAGTTTTCTCTTTGGCAGTTTATCTTCTTATTTTATTTCCTTACTTCTTTCTATGTTCCCTTGAAGGCAAAAGGTTAGGGCCAGAGGAATCAAAAGATGTAAGGAAGGCAGAAGGATAATAGAAATGTTGATAAAAGTTAGAAGAGGGGCAAAATGAGATTCAATGAGATGAATATTTAACTTGTGTAGGCAGTGTAGAGTACTAGGAAAAAATATGGAGTTCCTATAATGGACTGGGAAAACAAATGGAGGAATATATATATATAATGATTTAGAAGGCTAGAATTATGAGGAGGTAGAGAAATAGTAGAGAAAGGTCTGAAAGGAAAAAGTTAATACTAATAAAAAATAAAAAAAAATAAAAAAAAAATAAAAGAAGAAGGAAACAAGGGGGGTCAATGATACCCCTAGGGTCCAAGTGGATCCTTCCTGCCTACTTGTGTTTATCAATGAATTTCCCCACAGGGTTCTATATGCAGGTCCTGAAGCAGCTTTTAGCTATTAAACTAAATTAAAAAGAATTTATTTTTCAATTGTTGAGGTGACCTCACTTTTTTTTTTTTTTTTTTTTTTTTTAGCCAAATGCAGGACCCAAAATAATTCCTCCTCTAGACCAACCCCCTTACGGAAGGGACCCTAGCTGGGCCCATGGAAATTAATCAAGCACGTCCCACTTTCCGGACTCCCCAGGTTAGCTGAAACTCTGATGTTAGTCAGTGAGGAGAGCTAAAGACGGCGGATTCCGCCCCTTCTGGCGCCGAGCTCCAGCGTCCCCGGGCTGCTCAGTAAATCAGTTTGAGTGCAGATTCGCGTCTGCTCTCAGCCTGGTGCTGCTTCAGGTCGGCTTATCTGCTCCCCAAAGCTATGGGGCGGTGCAGGCAGCCAGATCGATGTCTAAAAATATAAAATACCCTTCCCTGTCTTCCAACCGAACCCTCCCTTCTTTGGGAAGTGTCCCTTCCTCCTGGCTCCGCAGCGGCCCGGGTCCTATCCCTGGGTGGCTAGGGAGATCAGCTCCGTTCCCCGACCAAAATCCCCTCTCCGGTTCACCGGGTGCTGACTAGCTTTTTGCTCTGCTTACACAAGGTCCAAGGGGCGCCAGGCAGCCAGCTCCCCAGAAAATACAACTTTTTCGCCCCCGCCCGCGGCTCCAAATGGCCGTTTTATTATTTATTTCCGTAACCGCGGGGCTCAGCCGCCTGTGCCAACCCCCACCGGCAGCCTCAAAACTCACGAATCTCCACCGTTCGGTCCACGCCGCCGGTCCGCGCAGATAGATGTCCCAAGCCTCTCACTCCACGCGTGCACAGCACAGACCCCCGGGCAGGACCCCGTCCCCAATCCGCCTTGCTCTGGGAGCTTGCAGTGTGCTCCCTCCTACACCAACGCCATCTTGCCCCTCCCCATGAGAGATCATCTTACACTCAGTAGAATGCCTATTGTTAAAATGACAAAAAAAAAAAAATAAATAAATAAATAACCAAACACAAGTGCTGGAAAGATGTGGAGAAATAGGAACCTTAGTACATTGTTGATGGGAATGTAAAATGGTACAGCTTCTGTGGAAAACGGTTTGACCGTTCCTCAAAAAGTTAAACATAGAATTACCATATCCCACTTCAAAGTAAATACTTGCAAAAATTGAGAGCAGAGACTCAGGTAGCTATTTGTGTACCAATGTTCATAGCAGCATTATTCACAATAGTCAAAAGGTGGCAGCAATGCAAATATCTACCAGCAGATGAATGATAAAATATGGCATATACATACAATAGAATATTATTCAGCCATTAAAAGGAATAAAGTTCTGATACATGCTCCTACATAACTGAACCTTGAAAACACTGCGTGAAATAGATCAGACAATGGGAAAGATAGTGTGTGATCCCACTTTATGACATGGCTGAATTATGAAAATTCATAGAGACAGAAAGTAGACTACAGGTTATGTGGGTGTTGGGGGAGGGAAAATGGAGAGTTAATGCATAACACGTAGAGGGTTTCTGTTTGGAGTGATGGAAAAGTTCTGATAATGGTTGATGGGGAGGGGAGCCAACACTGAATTTTTTTCATCTCACTGAATGGTATGTTTGGAAGTGGGTGAAAGTGAAGGTTCATGTTGTATATGTGTTTCTAAAATTAAAAAAAGACCATAAAGATGATAGTGACTCCATACAATACATGATCCTGACTGGATCTAATAACAGAGAAGAAATGGCCCGAAGAGGACATTTTTGGGACATATGAAAAAATTGGAACATAGATCATAAGTTTTATGTCAATGTTAAATTTCCTGAACTTGATAACTGTATTGAAGGTGGTTATATATGTGAATATCCTTGTTCTTAGGAAATATACATGCATGTATTAAGTACATTCAAGGAACATGATATATACATACCACTCTCAAATATTTAGACAATATGTAGGTAGATAGATAGATAGATAGATAGGTCGATAGATAGATGGCTAGATGGAATGATATGGAAGATGTGGCAAAATGTTAAAAGTTGGTTGCTATGTGTATCTGGGCAGGGGATATGTTTTAGCTGTCTGTACAGGTTTTGAATTGTTTTTGTAATTGTCCTGAAAGTTTGAAATTATTTTAAAATAAAAAATTTATTTAAAAGAATATAGGGGAAACAGAAAATTTAATGCTGAAAAATAGCTGATACTTATACTTCAGATTAATGGTATTCTACTAAAATTATAAGTCCACAGTCATACAACAAATGCCTGCTATGAATTATCTCCCTTGGCTGAAGCATTATAGGATATAAGAAACTTCACTTGGATAATTTGTATATCTTTGATAAAATATGATATTTATTTTCATTGTATTCTGACAATCTACTCATATGATTATGCATTATGGTTATTTTTCTTTTCATTGTCCTTATAACACTTCACAAAATTTATGCAGTTTATCCCCATTTCCATTTTCTAAAAATTGAGCATTTTCAATCATTGGACCTAACCAAACAAATAGCCTTATATTCTTGACATTTTCTATCTTGGCAGAATTGAGTGTGTTATTTTTCTCTTTTGATTTAAACAAATAAAAAGGTAAAAAAAAAAAAAAAAAAGTCCACCTGTCAAAGAAAGTAACTAGGATGTCAAAAATAAAAGCTTTTTCATAATAATTACAGAAACACTGAGGGGTGTTTAATTTAGAAGTCGAGTATTTTGAAATGGAAAATCTCAGAATTTTGTGGAGGTTGCATTTGCCTAGAGATTTTCCATTGTGTCTCCCTTTCTCTTGTATTTGAGTCATGGAAGAACTTCTTGTGCTATCATCACTTTTTAAATTTTTTTTTATTTTTTAATAATTGACTTTTGCTGCTTCTGTGTAAATGGGTCTGAGAAATGATGTCACACAAATATTAGATCCAAGAAAAAATTATTAAAAAGTGAGTTATTATTTGAAATGTATAGAAGTGCAATTTGGAATTGGTCTTAATCTCCCAGTTGTTGTCTCCTGCTCAGCTGTCTTGGCAAGTTGGCCTTTGTTTGTTTAGAGTCTGGCATGATGGATGAGCAGGGGCCAGGCCAATAGGTTTAAGTAAAACCTGGGAGTTCTTGGGTTAGCAGAACATAATTCATGGAAAGCCTTGGGAACATCCCCAGCAGCTGTATTGCTATTTACCCCACCAAGGAGACTGACTGGCTCAAATCACATCCCATTGTTAGTTTTGAAGAAGAAGAAGAAATAATTTGAGAGAACTCTCCCAAACTTTGAACCCAGTTCTTGTTTGAGCAGAAAACTTAGTATTTTCTTCTTAAAAATAGCAAGAGGAACACATGGAAAATTTATAGTGAAGAATACTCTAGGCTCCAAACTCATTACAGACTGAGATGGCAAATAGAATTACCTTCACTTCACAGGAAAGAAAATAGAGGGAGAAAGAGAATAAATGACTTGGGCAAATTGGAGGAGGAAGGAAATTGAGCTTCAATTTGCTGGCCTTCGTTTATCTACCTTAGAATAGTAAACTTTCAGGGTGGGAAGATTTTGTTGTTGTTTTTGTTTTTGTATGTTTACAGTGCAGGTGCCATTGAATGCATGGATTTTTACAACATTCTCACTTGTATAACCAGTCAATTATTGAAAACCTACAGTGTCGTAACATATTTAATCTTTGTGTTCTTTTCATTATCGGAAAATTCTCCTTTAGGTTAACTCTCTTTTATCCCCCATTTCTTAGTTCTAATTCTACTTCTTTGAGCCATATGGAACAAGTTTCATATCTGGGTCACATCTGAGACAATGGAATATTTGAAGACAGTATCATGTTAAAGTGTCCTAGGCCTTTCAAAGTTACTTTAGAGAGTATGGTCTTAAGCCCATTCCTGCTCTGGTTTATTTTTCTAAATTAGTTCTTTTAAAACTAAAATCTGCTAGAAAATGCAAAGTTCAAAAATAATAAAAAAAAAAAATGCAATTCTCACATTATCTCATTATGGAAAAGTAAGCTTATAAATTCCTTCATTCTAGAGTCTAGAGTCTTTTTTTTACTGGTGGGTCAGTGGGAGGGTATCACATTACTTTCTATTCATACTCAGTTTATTGTTATTAAAATTCTTCAGATCTTATCATATGTGCTGCTGATGTGTCATATTATTACCTCTTCTTTTCAAGCTTGGTTGCTTTTCCAGTATAAAGTGCACATGCATTTATCTCTGTTAAGTTTCATCTTATCAAAACCAATTTCTTTATCCATTCTAACAAACTGATTGGAGCATGACTCTCATATCTAGGATGCTTATTATCCATTTAAAGCTTTATGTTATCTGAAAATATGAGGACCATGTTCTCTAAGTTACCATCTAAGATTTTGACAAACATTTTGGATGGCCCAGAACAAAGAGGGGAAAGCCCTGATTGCCGATCTGTATCCACTGCTTAGTATATGGGAATAGAAATTTAAAAATGGTGGTCCTCCAAATAAAATGTCCTTGTTTCCCATTCAAATCCCCTATATGTTTGTTTATGATCATTGTTTTTTTTTTTTTTTTTAAATTTTTTTTTTTTCAAGATTTTATTCATTTATTCATTTATCCCCCCCCTGCTGCCCGCGCTCACTGGGCCAGCCAACCACGCCGCGCGGGCAGGCCCGCCCCCACCAGGAGGCCCCGGGAACCGAACCCGGGGCCTCCCACATGGCAAACGGGAGCCCCACTGATTGAGCCACAGCCGCTTCCCTGTTTATGATCATTGTGATTAACCTCATTAAGTGGCTTGTTAATGTGCAGGCATACCATTTTTGTGTTTGCTATGCTTCCTGTATCTCTGAGATTAACTGATCTAATAACTCCTTTAAAGAAAGGAATTAGGTGCATGTGCCATAACTTGCTGGTAATGAATCTAAAATGAGTCCAGTATCTCTAAGTCTAATGAAATTTTATGGAGAGTAAAATGTAGTGAAGTCTCAGTAAAATTAATTAATTATGACTCAAATATTATCTGAAGTTTTTGGTTTTCAAGGATTATGCAACCAACTACAAAAATTTTCTATTTTATATAATTTGATTCAGAAGCAAATTAAGCACATAACATGCTGATATTACAACTATTTTTAAATTATTGCAATGAAGAGTTCACAAATTTTCTGGATATTGAAAAGCTATATCCCAAATGACCAGCAATATAAAAATCTGGATCAGAACATTTATATGCTATGGAGGCACTCATACGTTAAGATAGACCAGGCAAATTAACTATGAAATCTATATGACCTGTGGGAAATTTGTCAAAGAAATTTTAGAAAACATTAAGAGAAAATGTACTCAGCTAGCCAGAGAAAGATTCCTATTATTAGACTTTACATTTCCAGGGGTGTAGTGGGGATTACTAGCTTTATTTTTATCTCTGCTTATTTTCTCCTGACTCAGCAGATGATTTTTCTGTTCCAGCAAGGATATGATACGGAGTGTAGAGTTAGTCTTAGACTATGAAGAATGAAAATCAAAAAGCCATATAATCTTTGAAAGTGTCCTTAGATATCATGAAGTCCAACTTTCAAACAAGGGCATAACTTTCTCTAAAATATCCCTGACATATGGCCATTCAATCTTTACTTGAATATCTCAAGTAATGTGCTACTCATTATTAGTCAAGGCATTACTTTATTTTTAGACAGTTCTGAATATTCAAAGCTCTTTTCGGAATGAATGGAAATTTGCCTCTATGTAACTTTTACCCTCTATTCTTCTGCTTTTTATGTGAAAATGAAGTAAGCTTAGCCCTTTGTCCATGTGGCAGTTCTTCAGATTTTAAATATGACAATCTGATTTAAAAGAAATAGTTGGGGCAGAGAGTGTAAACTACAATGTAAACTATAATCCACACTTAATGGCAATGCTACGAAATATGCTCATCAATTATAACAAATATACCACACTAGTGAAGGATGTTGTTAATTTGGGAAAAGTGTGGGAAGGGTAGGGGGCGGGGCATTTGGGAATCTCCTATATTTTTTACGTAACATTTATGTAATCTAAGTATCTTTTTTAAAAATAAAAAAGTGTATCAAAAAAAAAAAAAAAAAAAAAAAGAAAGAAAAGAAGAAATAGTTGGGTGTTTCAGCATCCACCACAGATCTCTTCTTCTGCCTGGGTCCAGGAAAAGGGAAAAGTGATGAGGACACAGGGCTCTCATGAAGAAAACTTAGCATGGTAGTCAGAGAGTTGAACTAGAAATCAAAGGACACCCAATTCTTTCAGCTGTGATTTGGAGTCTCTCATCTATAGGCCTCAGTTTCATAATCTGTAAAATGAGACCAAGGGTATTTCTCCTAATTACTGCAGAAGAATGTTATTGGGATGTGAAAAGAGCTCAAATGTTAAAGATTTTTAAAAAGATTAAGGAGTTTTAAAACATAAGCTCTTAAGATTTCAGAGAAAAAACAGAAGAGGCTGTATCTGTGTCTACTGGGCCATAAATACCTCTGTCCCCACCCCCTCCTGCCTCCCATTGCCTGATGCAATGGAATTGTTTCCTCTGGACTAATTCTGCCCTAACTCTCTCATTCTTTTCATCCCCAAGTCTCCTTAACTGGATTTTTCCTTGAGTCTCGGCCAAGAGATCAAAGCCCATCTTTTAGTCTTTTAATTGCTTGGCTCCTCCTCCCCTTCATCCCCAATCAGCTGTCACATTTCTATTAGGAGAAAAAAAATTAATTTCAAACCATAGCTACTATTATGTTCAGTCCCATTCTGCTTCATTATAACTTCAGTGTTTGCAAATATATTAAATCCCTAATTAAAACGAAGCAAAATACAAGCTTCTTTTGAGTTTGCGTGTATCGCCTTATTCTTTCTTCTCCTCCTCAAACCGCTTACTCCTGCTCTATAATCCTTGATCCAAATCCTCCTTTTATATTATGAAAAAAAAATCAAATACCTAGGCGTTCTCTTGCTAAGACCTTATAGTTTTTTTAGCCTCTGTAACTGCTCGATACCTTATTCCATTTCCAATTTAAATCAGTTTCTCCATAAGAATAATGCTACACTAGTCTTTTAATCTGCATACTGTGAGTATAACCAAAAAGTTTTTAAAAAATAAAAACCACAAAACTTTTAGAATTGGTGAAGGGAAGAAGTGACTGTACATTAGGGATTCCGAATCTTTTTTTTTTTTAAAGAAGTGCCAAATCTGGGGACCTGAGAGGAATGTTTGGATGTACCCATGATAACCAGGTCTGTATTACCTTGATCACTTCAAAGGAAGAAGAGAAGGCAAAGGCAAAAAGGAAAATGTGTGTGTCCTAACAGACAATATGTTTTTCCCCCATAATATCATTACTGGTGATGGTAATCACATTGCTCTGAAAAGAAAACAGATTTTCATTTTATTTCATGGTCCTAATGAATAGATCTCCATTTATGCTACTCCAAAGTAGTTTCAGGGTATGGGCTTTTCTCTTTCAGAGTAGTTAGAGTAATGGATGGTCTTTTCTGCAATTACTTGGGTGTAATTAAATCTGTGGATTTTGCTGACGACTCTAATAGTCGAGCACTCAAGCTTGTTCCTGGAGGTTTATTACATCAATTGGATGGCAGCTCTCCTGCCAGGCCCTGCCCCTAAAGGTGGATTTATGAATTTATGGTATATAGTGCCCTTTCAGAACAAACCAGGGACAGTGGAGAAGAGTTAGAGAGGAAAGGGGAAACACATTTCTACTGGGATGTAGTCTATTCATATTTTCTTATGTTTGAGGAAGGCTGAGATCTGAAGAGGTTTTATGTGTGATAAATCTGCTTTGATAGACTATCAATCAGTGTAAGGTGTACATCTGAGTGGAAATTAAACATCTGAGTATAACCATTAAGTTGATCATAAGCAACCTGGGGGCAGCCAGGATCCCTGCCAACTCATTTCTATATTACTGATACAAGCATGGTGTTTGGCATATGGAAGTTTCTCAATAAACAGTTATTTTACTTAGCAAGGCCTGGGACAAATCCCACTGAGAGTAAGACTCTTGCTAACTGAGAAATCTAGAGTTAAGGCAAAGAGAGTTATTTCCCTTCTGACTTTGTCCTGGTGTCTGCCCAAATATCCAAGAGATAAAGCTACTTGATAGCCATATTTGATGGACACTATACAAATATTAATTTGGGTAGTTTTCAGGTGAGATTTCTATTTTCATAGCATCATAGGATTAGATTTCCTGACCTTTCCATTGGTTATGAGTATTCCTACATGAACACAGATGGAGTTGTCTGTTCTGTCTTAAAAAGCTTCTCTGCCTCCCTAGCTTCAGTAGTGGTAAATATTTCTAATTATTTCAAAAACCTAGTCTAAATCTGCCAATATGCATCTAAGTAGCTCTTTTTGTTTTCTCCTTCCCTATGTGGAAATACTTTTCTTTCAGTATAACATCTGTAAAATTCCTTTACTAAAAAGTGAACTAACTAGTAAGAAGGTGTGGCCCACCTCAGTCAGGATGGGTCTTAATCCTATTACTGGAGACTTTTATAAGCAGAATGAAATTCAGACAGAGAGAAAACCACAGTAAGAAGTAAAAAGTTGAAATCAAATATACCTGGAAGAGAAGAAGATGTCAGGAGAGGCCACCATGTGCTTTGCCATGTGACAAGTTAAGGGCCAAGGATCTCAGGCAGCCAGCCCCAAAACACCAGTCTTTGGGGAGAAAGCATCACCTTGACACCTTGATTTGAATTTTTTTTTAACTTCAAAACCATGAGCAAATAAATTCTCATTTTTTAAACTGAAAAAAAAAAAATAAATAAAGAACTAGTGACAAAAAACCTTCCCACTTCTCCCCCCAACTTCTTGGAGATTAACAACAGAAAAAAAGAAAAAGCAAGAAGGGAAACAAATAGAAATAGAGTATATGAAAGAGGAAGAGAGTATAAATCATGGCTTTCAGAGAACATTATATACCTTAGAACAAATGAAAGGAACCCCTTCTAAAATATTCAGCATGTGGCATTTTTGTCTTGGCTCTCTTACCTTGGCTCTATGCTTCTTGTTACGAATGGCAATTGTTCTAGGTATCTGGTCTCTTCTGAGGCAACAGAATATCAATGCTTTTCGCCAATCTCATTATTGTCATTGCTTTCTTAGTGACTAGAGCTGAGTTCTTCACATCTCACCTACATACCCTAAACTGGCACAGAGTGCACTAGGAATATACTCCTATGTCACTATAACATAAACATCTTGACCCACTGGCTTACCTCCAATGTTACCTTGACAAATTCTAACCACATTATTGATTTCTTATTGGAGGATGGAGCTCAGTAGGCAAAGGTGACTCTTCCTCATTTTTTGCCCTGGAGATCTCAAAATGTCAGGCAATAGCAAAATAATACTTTCTCAACAAAAGCAGGATTCCTTTGGAGAAAGCCAACTTCTTTTCTTTTGTCTGTACTTGATATCTATGTCTAGCTCACATTTGGAAGAAGGAATAAAAGTAAGGAGTCTGGGTGAGAACCTTCACCAGCTACTCTCAGATTTTCTTTTGTTGATAAGTGGGAAGGAATTCACATAAGGAGAACGATGGCAATTAAACTCTGGGGGAAAGAATCTCATACTTAATATTAATAGAGTCTTGTTTCCCCCTTCTAGAAGGCATGCATTTGAACAGAATGCTGATGAGCCTATTTACTAAAATTTTTCTTTTAGTTCTAAACCTGCACTATTTATTTGTATTAGGAGATACATAGAAGTTTAGTATTTCTGTCTTTTATTCAACAAGTGTGTATATGAAATTGAGTTTAAAGAACATTTAAAATTTACTGAAGGTGAAGTAGTTATTTGGCACTAAGATTTGTGCACAGAAATGAAGAATAGCTAATTCCCCTTAACCTTCTGGAAGTTTATAATTTTAGTCAATGGGGATGATGTGACATGAAGATAACATGATGAAGTGAAAGGAACTTTTAGCAACATTTGCTTTATATCAAGGATGTTTGCAGACAGATTTAAAGCATCTATTAATTCTTTTACCTACTGTTTAAAAAAAACCCAGGAATTACACAATGTTAAGACAAAAATAAAAAATCTTAAAGAAATGCACCACAGCATCTGTGGTAGACTGAATCATACCCCCTGTAAAGAAATGTTCAAGTCATGATATCAGGTCCTGTGGGTGTAAACTCATTTGTAAATGGGATTTTTGGAGATGTTACAGGCGAATTGAGTCAGGGTAGGCCTTAATCCAATGTGACAGGAGACCTAATAAGCAGAGGAATTTGGACACCTTAGTTGTTCAAGCACAGAAGGAAACAAAGACAGATGGTCATGTGACAGAGGCAGAGGTTGATTTCCAGCAAGCCACCACCAGAACGCTACAGACTTTGGAGAAGGAATGGCCTGCTGACACCATGATTTTGGACTCTGTTTTAGCTTGCTAAAGGCTGCCCAGGCAATATACCAGAAATGGGTTGGCTTTTACAATGGGGATTTATTAACTTATAAGCTTATAGTTCTGAGGCCATGAAAGTGTCCAAATCAAGGCATCATCAGGAGGTACTTTCTCCCTGAGCTGCAGCTGTGGGTGATCAGGCCTTAGTAGCCTCTGCTCATCTCTCCCCTATCCTCTGGGCCTCATTGCTTTCAGCTTCTGGCTTCAGTGGCTTTCTCCCAGCTTCTGTGTTCCATTGATTTCAGCTTCTGGCTCCCAAGGACTCCTCTCTCAGTGTCTGGGGGTTTCTCTCTGTCTCTGCAGTCTCCTCTTTCCATATTCATCCATTTATAAAGGTCTCTGGTAAGAGGATTAAGACCCGCCCTGGGTCATGCCTTACTGAAGTAATCTAATCCAATAGTCCCATTTACAATAGATTCACACCCACAGGAATAGCTAACCAGTGTGTGGCATGTGTTATAATAGTCTTATCAAACTAAGACAGCATCTCTTCTATTGCATATACTGAATTCTTCAATTTCATACTTTACATGTGATTGTAACATGCTTATCCACCACAGAAAGAATGTAATTTGCTGTATAACTATGGAAAAAAGCTCAAGTACTCTTTACTATCATATACATAGTATCCCAATTCAATTTCAGTGCCACTGTAGAATGTGGTAAAATTATAATAGGTTAAACAGGATGAGTCATCCTATAATAATGCACAGTTCAACCAGAAGTGAAACATAAAATATATACAATGAACATAATATTTAGTATACCATAAATTATATTTGGCATGTTTGGTAGGTATTTTATAAGCACATCTGAAATTTTATATCATCTCCAACAGATGGGAAATAAACAGTAACAGGAGTTGTTAATTATTTTTTATTATATATTGGGAGAAAAGGAGTAATAATGTTAGAAACAACATATTGCGGCTAAAAAAGTATATAAAATGTTTTCAAAACCCATTTTTAAATCTTGTGAAAGAAGAAATAAAAAGTAAGTTTAAATGTTTCAACATCTGTTATCGGTAATGGCAGCCCTAAAAATCAGTCTCTGTTAGGTAAGAAAAATATTTTCTGGTTAAAACACAGCCAGCTGGTTTTTGAGATTCTGGGAATAGGTAATTGCTGAGTAGATGAATTAATTTAGAAGAAAACTTTAAAAACTCAAGTGTGAGGCAAATTAGGATGAGGCACAAGTGAAGAAACCATTTGTCTTGTCATCTTTGCTAGAGAGTATAGTTCAAGCTTTCACCTTCTTTCCCTGATTTTTGCAACAGCCTCCTAACTAGTATACCAGTAACTTGACCCTGCCTATTTCCTCTACAGTAATCCTCCTAAAAATAGATATGGCCATGTTGTTCCCAAGTTTACAGGCTTTATTGGCTCTGGTTGCACAGCTCACACTCTAGGGTGGCATATAAGACTCTTAACTCTCTGACTCCATCATGCTTCTCCAGCCTCATCTTCTGTTGCAGCCTCTCACTGCAGCCTGCAGTTGCCCTCATTTTTTGCTCTTTTCCATACATGGAACCGATTTAAACTCCTCTGTGCTTTGCAACATGCTCTTTCTCAAACCTGGGAATGTGTGCTTCTCCATGAAGGTCTTGATTTATGGAGATCTTGCTCATCTCATAAGATATGGTTCAAATATTACTTCCCTTGAAAATTATTTCCAGATCCCTCAAACAGGTCCCTTTGCCTCTATCTGAACATAAAAAAATTCTACTCACAACTTTATGAAAGTGTTTATTACATTGCATATTGATTATGGTTTCTGGTTTTCCCTGGATCGTGGGCTTTTTTTTTCTGGACAGAATCTTGTGTTTTCATCTCTGTAGCCCTAAGAAGGGGATTTTTAATTGGTGACTAAGAGATATTTATTGGTTGAACAATTAACTGGTAAGAATCTCTGAAATCGTTTTAACAGATATGAAGGCTATCATTCCACAATTAGAAATGAGGCTGTGATTTTAAATCACTATAAAAGATTAACTGAGATGATGGTGGTAGAGAGGGATAAAAGGGAAAGCAAAGGTCAAATTCTTCCTTCTGAGAACTTTAGGCTGAAAGGCAAAGGGATGTAAAGATGTGGTAGATAGGTCATCAGCAGAATAGGGGAAATTCCACAGAAAAGGGAGGCTAAGAACAAGTTTGTTTGCCTTATGGTTGAGCAGTCCAGTCCCATTCACAAGAGCAATGAAGGAGAAGGGCTACTTTGTTTACATTAAATTTTCTTCTCTGAAGGACAATCTGATAGAGGCCTTTAGAATTAGAGGTGGACTATTTCATTGGTAAATTGCATTTAGAATTGCTAAGTGCTTTGTTTTTGTAAAAGGTGATAGACCTGGCAAAGAGTTAATGCCATTTTAGAGAAAAATGATAAGAGAACAGATAAGTCTAATGTAATTTTTTATCGGAGAGAACAAAACCAGAAGAGGGTTATTGAATGCCAGATAGAAGAGGCACAGTGTCTGTAGCTCTCTTCCCTGGCTTAGGTCAGTTGCTGTGCCTGGCCCATGCTGCCTTCCTGGGTCAAAGAAAACACCTACAAGCTATTTGAGACTGAAGAGGGGTTGGGTGATCTTTGGCTGGGTTCGTTTGCTTAGCGCAGCAGAATGGAGACTCTGAACTAGGCTAGGAAGGAAAAGAGGGTTTATTTACTGGTGGGAGACTGGAGATGTACAATCTCAAATCAGCCTCTCCAAACTGCAGATATTTTATACCACTGAGATGCTAATGAATAATTGGGGCAGAGCTGTACACAGGTTCCTTCATAAATAAACATTAAGGGGCTAACCTGATGGGGTGGGTACCAAACCAGGGTGAGTTACAAAGTTACAGATCAAGGTACTGGGATAGGAAAGTACAGAGTAGAGGTCAGTCACAAGGTTTTCCATATGGATATTAAACAGGAGGGTGGAGTGGTTACCATTACAATGCCAAGTATATACAAGGGTGAACCTAGTTCTGAAATGCCCATTAAAAAAAGGTTAAGTTCAGTCTAGAATTATCATTGCAATAGTAAGTATATACAAGGAAGACATTAAGTTTTGAGTAACCATAAACAGGGGAGAGACCTGTTTAGAATGACTTTTATAATAGCAGGTCTAGGCTAAACCCAGCCAGTTTCAGGTATGAACCTTTTGCTATTTTCATAACATAAAGGCATCTAAATAGTTATTAATGCTTGGTTATAAAGGTTCAATACAATATTTAAGCTATACTGGGTTTTTCTAGTACTACAGGACCACAGAAACAAAGGGCCTGCCAGGCTCTTTTAGGGATATGAAAAGGTCTGGCTATCTCCCACTTTCAGGGCTGGCAGGTCAAATTGTTAGCTTCAAGTTTGTAGTGTCTTCAATTCCGTCTTGGCTTTCTAGTCCTCCCTTGTGGCCTTTGGTCTCCTGGCCTTCACTTCTCTCCCCAAGGTTAGAATGTCTATCTCTAACAGGACCTGACCAAGCCAGTCTAATTAAGATATAAGAGACAATGTGCTCTACCAAGGTTCCCGGCCCAGCTGGCACATGGACAGCCCAAAGACTCAAGTCTCTGGACGTCTACCTACAAACTCCAGCACTGAGTATAGGTTTGAATAGAAGGGACAGATGAGCCATGTGCAGGGTCCATGCTTAATGGCAAAACCCCAGAATATGTTTATCAATTGCAATTAATGTGCTACACTAATGAAGGATGTTTATGTGGGAGGTTGTGGGAGGTATGGGAGGTGGGGCATATGGGAATCCCTATATATTTTGTGTAACATTTATGTAATCTAAGTATCTTTAAAAAAAAAAAAGAGAGACAGTGTGCTAAACATTATTCAGCTCGAACAACCTTTCTAAGAGAAGATGCATTTGAAAGGAAACTTAGCAGAGAGGAAGTGCTAATAGTAGGCTTTCAGGTGTTCCTTGGGGGAAGAATTTGTCCTTCAATTATGCTGTGTGGGTAATATCTTACTTTGTCTATGTATAAGGCTGATCTTGCCCATTATCTTTACGTTATCTTTCCATGTAGATCCCATGCATACTGAAAAGAGTAAAAACCATGTTCACATGTGGGAAAATTCTGAACAGATTGAGCTGAGGTAAAATGTAATCCAGTCTTATTTAGCCAGGCTGCTTAACTAGGGTGAAAAGCAGAGAATGTGAACAGTAACACAAGGGGGGCAGAAGGTGACTGACCTTTGCATATGTGAGAGACTCACTGAGCAGTGTGGGGGATACAGAAGGGGTTTCTGCCCATAGCCATTGTCTTCTTACCAAGTCCATAATGAAGCTCAGAAGAGCTCAGCTCTGCACAACCAATTGAGCTGTGCCTCTCCCACCACTAATTCCTATGAATCTAGAAAAGGTAGCTGGGGAAGCAATTAGAGGATAAAAAAAAAAAAAATCAGACATTGCTTTTTGTACAAAATCAGGATTTTGTTGCTGCTGTTGCTGTTTTCCCCACATAGGACCAAAGGAAATAAAGCTGCCTGAGAATTTAACATTAAATTTCTCCTTTCAAATTGCGAGCAGAGGAATTAAAGGTATGGATGAAAAAGCATAAACATACATATGCAAAACACATATATTTCAGATTATTAACTTACACAGTTATGTGTACATTGTCTTTTTTCATGTTACATTAATTCATTTTAATTTAACAAATATTGACTATGTTCTATATGCAAAACACTGAGTTATAGATAAGAAAAGAAGAATTGAAATTAGCCCTGCATTTCAGGAGTTCAAAATATAATGGATGAAGAGTCAGAGATAAGAGTCTCCAACACAAGAATTGAGCATGAATGCATAGTAATGATATTGATAATAATAGTAATTGTCAGAAAACTATTGAGCTCATCTTCTATTTTCTCAGCCCCATCTCTTCCCAGGCACTGTTACAGGAACCAGTTTTGCCTGACTTCAATCAACTTTGCTTAGGGACAATCTGACAGTGCCTCACCTTGGCCTGCTCCACTTGTCTTTTGTTTCTTGCCCTGGGTCTTATAGGAAGCAGGACAACTGTGGGAAACCACTCATGCTCATATTTTCGCAACCTGGAAATATGAGGGATTTAAGGTAGGCCAGGGGGGCATATTTGAGGAATCAGGAACTGGTGCTGATGGATAAATGCTTCCTTCTATTATCATTCAGGAGACACAATTCTGAGACACATTTCAGAAGATTTCTCAGAAGGTGCTGTGCAATCCATCCCCAGCCATTTGCAGTGGTGAACAATCCTAGCATTGACTTTATATCCTTGCTGTACTCCTGCTTCTTGGGGTTACCTCCCAAATAAATTACCTGCCTTTGTTTCAGGTTGTATTTTTGAGAGAACCCAGGCTAAGACAAATAATATTTTTAAGCATTTACTGTGTATCAGGCATTACGTCAAACACTCTAGGTACTGGCTCACTAGGTTCCAGAAACTTCTGAAAGGTAGGGGGAGGTATTGTTATTCTCATTTTACAAATAAAGAAACAGGTTTAAAAAGTTCAGTAACTTGCTCAGGGTTCAACTGTTGATGACAGTGCCAAAATTTAAATGCAGGTTTATTTAATGTTAAAGTTTAAACTCTCACAGCAACATCAAAAAGCTTAAAAACAAAAAGCTTAAAGGTTAGTGTGGCATGCATCATGGTGGCCTCTCCCAACATCTGTTCCACTCTCCGGTATAGCCACGTAGTTTAGGTAGGTTTGACCTTGACATCCTCCACCTTAGCACTTCAGAGGTGACCCCTGATTGGTCTAAACCTGATTAATCCCACCACTTTTGCCATAATTGACACTTAGCAAGAGTGTGTTCTTGACTGATATGCTTCATAATGGTCAATTCCTGAGACATTAGGGTTTCAAAGAGAGAAAGAGTTAATTGCCAGCCTATAGTAAGAGGCTAAGATGGCCTAAAATCTGTCCCCCCAAACTGCAGTAATTCTGATAGTTTTATAGTATCCAAAGACAGGCAGGTTTATGCTAATGAGTAATTGAGGTGGGACTGGTTCAGGTTCCTTCATTAAAAAAAATTAAGGAGCTGACTATTGATTATAAGACTTCAAAGGTGTAAAACAGGATAAGGATTAGGTACAAAACGGGAGTGAGTCACAAGACTTTTACAGTCACAAGATAAAGGTTAGATAGTTTTATAATCATTATAAGAGATCAAGGCACCTGGATTCTAGTTCAGCAAGTTTCAATAATTTCAGGTTCTTACTTTTGGCTTTTCTACAATATACTAGAAAGTAAAAAGGCATTTATATAGTGTTTCAGTAATAATCATTTGTTAATTCTTAACTCTTGGCTGCAAAGTGATTGCTTCAGATATAAGTTAGAACCCCACTCATCAGGACAAAGCATTTTTTAGGCCACAGTGGTTGTTTCATACAGGAGCATATGGTCCAAGATGCTCCCTGAGAGGTCACTGCTTAACCTTGGAGTGCTCAGCACCCAGTCCTTGGACCTCTTCTCTATCTGCACTCACTCACCTGGTGACCTCATCCATCCTCATGGCTTTAAATACCATGAATACACCACAACCGCAATGTTTATGTCCAGTCCTGATTTCTTCTTGGATCTCCAGACTTCTATATACACCAACCACCTCTCAGTCATCTCCACTTGTGTGTCTAAAAAGAGTAATAGATCTTAGTATGTCCAAAAGTAACTCTTTCTCAGCTTAGTTAATGCCAACTCCATGAGACCCTGAGGAAAAGAAACCATGGGTTTATAGATGACATTCAGACTTTGAAATCTAATGGAGTAAGCCCTGCAGGTTTTAGGAACTATTTGGGACCCATGATTCCAATTTCTGCTTATGGTAATGAGAATGCTTATCCTTGACTGTCCCTCCTTTGTATAATGGGAGCAGATAACTTGTTTTCTAAGGTTCACAGGACTACAGCCAGAGGAGAATTTTGCTCCAAGACAGACTATATGCCTGTAAGTGATTTGATGTGATTTTTGTACTTAGCATTGTTACTGAAATGGTTTAAGGGTCTTGAAATATTGTGAAATATTGTGATGGAATGAATGTATTTTGCCTATGGGATCCAGAGTGTGACAGTTTAAAGCTTTTTGTACATCCCAGAAAAGACCATGTCCTTAGAGCTAATCCATTACTGTGTATGTAAACCTATTGTAGGTGGAAACTCTTGATTAAATTACTTCTGTTAAGGGCCTTTGATTAGATTGCATGACCCAGGGTGGATCTTAATCCTCTTGCTGGAGAACTAAAAGCAGTAGACAAAGAGAAAAAGGTACAGAGAGAGAAGGAAGAAACTCAAGAGCTCAGAGAGGAACCTAGGAGAGAGAAAAACCATAGATGGAGCAGCGCCCAAAATAGAACTAGCAATAAGGCCAGAGGCTGGTATCAGTGGAATACAGAGTCATGGAAGGAGGTCCTGGAGAGGTTGAAAGAAATGAGGCCTGGAAGAGAGGGAGAGACTCAGCCATATGCCTGAGTGCCCACAGCTGAGCTCAGGGAGAAAGTATAAGCCTGGAGGAGAAGGCAGAGCCATTATTATACCCTGCCATGTGCCTGATCACCCACAGCTACAACTTGGTGAGAAAGCATCTCTGATGATGCCTTAATTTGAACATTTTCTCAGACCAAAATCTTGGAGACCTCCTTGACTTTTCCCTTTTGCTCATATTTACAATCACTTGCTTTATCTTGAAAGTGTAGGCAGAATCTGACCATGATTCTGTCCTCCACTACCACTTCCCTAGCCCAGGCACTGCATTTTTTGCCTGAATTATTACCCAACTATCTCCTCTATACTCACACAACCTACTTCCTCCTTATTCTTATTTCTACACTTACCTGCTGCTTTAACACTTTTATCTAAACTTTAGAAAGTGCTTCCATCAATCAAGCAGAACTGAGTGGTTATGAATTCAAACCTGATGGCTATGTAAATTCATCAGCAGCATTTCAATTAGGTCTTGGGAGTAAGGTAGACTTTGGTGATTGTTGAAATGCTCTGGAGGCTTATAGAGCAAAATTTTGAACAGCATCTACGACTACAGGGGGAAGCTGTTCTTTTCTTGGATGGCCTTCTATCCTGAGAGGTCAAATCATTGCTTGGGATCATTTTTATTAGTCTTCACTTATAACATGGGTATCTTGATATTGGGGAATATCTGCAGGTCCAGTTTCAACAGAGCTGGTGTTAGCTCAACCTAATTAACTTTTTTCTTAGATAAGTCATTTACATTTCTGAGTTATTCATTTCCTCATGTCTCAAATACTTCACAAAGCTGTTGTTGATATTAAATGATATAATTGATAAAGGATAGCTTCTTAACTGATTCTCATGGAATCCTGCTATATGTATTGGAACTTCCCTCTCCCCTAAATTGTATGTTAAATTTTGTCTGTGTATATGCCTATAATGCACTTTTTCTTTTTTCCTGGGAATAGAGTCCATAGTTTTCTTCACCTTTTTAAAGACATCCATGACCCAGAAAAGGTCAACATCTTCTGGTAAAGATGCTCTGTACACTATTGTTACTATTTATATAAAACTGATATACTATCTGTACCATCTGTTAGCTGCTTTAAATCAACTTCAATGGCCTTATCATGTATAGAGTCAGAGACTATTTAGAAATTGTGAATTTGGCCTCTAAAAAACAACAATGGATAAACATGCTTTTGTGTGTCCATAGTCGGTTAACAAGGTTGGTAAACCTCCTTTCACAGACAGTTGTTCAACATATGTGCTTCAACAATCTGTATACTGCTCTAACCTAGACATGAATATAAAGCTCTGAAAGCAGTCAAGGTAACCACAGCAGCTCAAATATCAGAATTAGCTCTCCTGTACTTCTTCAGACATAATAGGTTACTGCACTGAGAATTTCCTTAAAGCTCATTCCTTCTCCCTCTCTCTCTCCCTCTTCTTTCTTCAAACATTTGTTAGAAAGCCCAGCAGCCCTTGAAGAGCATTGTGCTGGCATCTGTTTCTCAAGCAGCTCTGTCCTGTGAGTTTGGAGAGGGGACACCCGGTCCCAGGAAATGGGTATAGACCTAGGTGTCTGAAGCCTGTCTGAGAGTCGAGGCTCTGCTATTAAAATCACTCTGTGACCCTTTGTCAGTCACTTAACCTGCTGTGCTGCTATTTGCTCATCTGTAAAATTGCTCTCCCTCTTGGGCTCCTTGTGAGGATAAAAGAAAATAGTAGGTGGCAAAGTGCACTGAATGGTAAAAGACTAATACTAAATCAAAGTATTATCATTATAGAAGTTTATCCCTGAGTAGTGCTGACACTGACATATGGAAGTTAAGACTGCAATTAGGGGCCTGCTTCATCTTTAATCCATTAGTAATAAAGCATTCTCCAAGCAGTGACCCAATTTTTGGTGTCCTATGGTTATTTGCAACTTTTTTTTTCTTATTCTTGGTATAAGTACAATTCCAATAGTGACCAGTCTGCAGTATTGCTTCTTTAAGAATGGTTCATAACAGCTGTCAGTAAAGCTAGAAAAAGCCTTACTGGTGGACGTAAGCAGGTATGATAGTTTTGTTTAGCTCAACAAATGTTGACTAAGACTTGCTATGTGATAGGCCCTGAGGATACAGAGATGAATAATATGTGTCCTAGACCTGAGCTAACTAACAGTCTAGGAAGGGAGACAGACTTTAAGAAAATGTGTTCAAAGCAACATAGGGAGTATAATGATAGCAGCTATCCTTTAGTGAGCATACATTACATGCTAGGTAAGCCCTGTGCTAGTGCTTTTCAGATCTCTTTTAAGCCTCTCAATAATATAATGACGTTGACAATTTTATTCCCATTTTTCAGATGAAGCACTTGAGCCTTAGAGAATAAGTCTGTCTGACTGATGAATGCTATAAGGAGACAGAGGAAAGCACTTTGTCCCTAGGGAGGGCCAGAAAAGCGACTCAAGGATTGTACTGAAGACTAAATTAAGCAATATCTTGCCTAGTTCTGGGGCATGGAATATGTTCTTTTCATAGATGTAGTTGGATTACTTCTTGATTTTGGAAAACTAGCCAAATGTTTACCAAAGAAAACCCCTTCATGACCTGGATAACCAAAATACATGCAAATATAGGTAACTAAAGTTTCATGGCCAAAATCCTAAATCACTACAATAAGAAATAAAATGCCTTTTCTCATAAAAGCCATGCATTTGGTAAACCAATCTAATAAAATACTAGCTTCAATAGTAGGTGCCTAGTCTGTATTTTACTCTGACAATAAAATAAGCAAAGATCAGATTAGACCAAGGCTTTTGTTTGTGTGTTTCTTGTATTTACAGTTTTCTTTGATAATGACTGACAGTTCAGGGAAATCAGAGATGTCTCTTCATTCTTCTGATAATTACTCTTGCACAAGTTCTGCTGTGTGAACTTCATTCCTTTACCTGAGCCTTTGGACTCTGTTATATCATAGGTCCATTCTGAAAAAGTTAACCCTGTAAATCAGGGATTAGCAAACATGACCCATTGGCAAAATTTGGACTGTGGCCTGTTTTTGTATAGCCTGTGAGAACTAAGAATGATTTTTATATTTTTAAAAGCTTTCTTTTAAGGAAAAAAACCCCAAACATACAGTAGAATATGTAACAAAAAATATGTGGGCCACAAACCCCCAAATAGTTACTGTTTGTCCCTTTAAGAAGTTGGTGGACCTCTGCTTTAAATCCTAATTAGTGGCTTATTTCCTCAGGGATGGGCAGGTTTCAAGGGCAGAGGGCAAGGCCCTGTGGGCCCTGGGTACACTTCGCACAGATTGAGGGGTTGTGGGAACCAGGGAGGGGCATCACTCACATCTCTCTTCAAAAGAAAACTCGCCCTTCAGTTGCAAGGAGTGCAGTTCACACAGCCTCTACCCTGTCTTCAGGATTCATTCCAGCTTTTGAGCTGAGGCCATGGCCTTGCTGGGCAGCCCTAGCCCATGTCTGAACATGGCAAGAGTATAGGGTCTGACCATTTTTACCCAATGTAGGGCTCCTTCAGAGCAATCTTTGCTCTGGAGCCCTCCTTTGCTTTGACTGAGATGCTGTCAGATCTACATCTCCACCCAATTCTGTTTGCTTCGCCACTTTCCTTCCATAGGTGTCAGATCAGCACCTCATTCTGAAGGCTTTCCCACTCACTTCTGTTTCCTCTCTTTTTTTTTCTTTTACAAATGTTACCCTGTTTATTCTCTCCCCTCACTTCTACCTCACAATGAACTATTTGTTCACCTAACTCTCTCTCAGCATCTGCTTCCCAGAAAATCAACTGACACAGTTCACCACCAAAATAAAGAAATATGATGACGAATGTGCAATCTAAGATAAACAGCGTTACTCATAATTTATCATTAGGCTCATCATAGGAGGTCCCTAGAAGGGAAAAAAGACACCAGGATAAGATAAATTGGGGATAGTAAAACATGATTTTATTTGAACACTGTATGAGTCAATTGCATAAGCTAAATAGGTTATAGCTAGGTTTGCCATATTTAGCAAATAAAAATAGAGGAAGCCCAATTAGCTTGAATTTCAGATAAATAACAAATCTTTCAGTTTGAGTATATTCCTTAGAATAAGCATGTCCTAAAGGCAAGCACCAGAATAAAGATTTCCCATTAGAGGGCATGGAGCATACTTATTCTAAAAAAGTATGCATCGTTTCTCTGAAATTCAAATCTAATTGCACAATATATTTTATCTGGCAACTCTAGTTATAGCATTAACAACTCAAAGAAAATCTGTTGAAGCATAAATCATGCATTAATTCATCAGAAAGACTAGTCTTTAAAGGTTGCATGGGAATTTGAAATTCTCTAGTCGAAGATGTTCATTTACTACATGAGACCCAGAGTAAGTAAATGTCAGGGCCCTGACTCCCAGTTCAGAGCTCTTTCTACTCCATTACTCAATCCCCTTCCAAAAATTATGCATTTCTGGCACTATTCTTTTGAGGTCCAGTTGCCTCCTTTTTCCAACTGGAATACTCACTTTTTTTACTAACTGGAAGTTTAAAAAATATATTAAGTTTCTTTTCCTTAAACTTTTTGTTTTAATTTTTTCCTAGTTTGTCACAAGCCTTTTAATTTTGTGAATTTTTTTATCATATATAAGTTCTGAGTTTGTATGTAATCAATTCTATCCATTTTTCTCCAAAACTATATCTGTGGGAGTGGGTATAACTCAGTGGTTTGAGTGCCTGCTTCCCATGTATGAAGTCTGGGGTTCAATCCCTGCTATTTCCTAAAAAAAAACAATAAATAGAAAAAAAAAACATATCACTATTATGCTGAGAAAGGCTTATTTCTTTCATAAAATATAAATAAGCATGTGTATTTTTCTTCATTGAACTGCTTGCATGTAATTCTTTAACCCAGCTTGAATTTATTTTTGTGTGCAATTTTCTTCTAAGGTTTTTAAAATAAACCAAACCTTCTTTTGCTATCTAAGTATTTTAAAAACATTTGAGGAAAAAAAGTCCTAGTAAAAACAGTTTTTTATATGCAATCATTTCATCTTCCCTTCATGCATGGAAGAAGCATATATGCAAAGAATGTGTAAATGTTATGACGCCTAGGGAGATCTCAAGAGAGAACACTTCTTTAATGTCTTAATGCTTCAAAGGGCCTAAGAACAAAGAAGGTTTTTCTTTTTCTATTGACCAATTATATTTGCATAATCTGTTCTGATGTCACGTGGAAGAGAGAAGACTTGTTCTGGCATCAGAAAGCAGAACTAGGGCAAATGGGTGCAAGTTACACAGAGACAGAGTCCAGCTCAAAGTAAGGAAGATAATGCTGCTTGGAAATCATTGTCTTGATTTTCCAGTGCAAGTCTTCATACAAAGTCTGTTGTCTGGTGTTCAGAAAGCTGCTTTTATCAGGATGTGTCCTATCATCTAAAGTCTGGGGTGGGAACATTCTTTCAATTAAATACCCTGGTGTTCCAGTTACTCTCAATTATACCAAGGCTTAGGGACTAATAATAACTATTTTGTTTTGTTCAAGATTCTGTGGCTCAGGAATTTAGTGTTGGCTGCATCATTTTGACTTGGTGTCTCTCATGAGGTTGCACTTAGATATTGGCTGGGATGCAGTCATCTGAAGGCTCCACCCAGCTGGACGTTCCAGATGGCTCACCCACAGGGCTGGCAGTGGATGCTGGCTGTTGGCTGGGAGCTCAGTTGAGGATGCTGACCTGAGCTCCTACATGCAGTCTCTCAAGCATGGTGATCTCAGGGTCGTTGGACTCCTTATATGGCACCTGACTTCCCCCAGAGCAGATATCCCAAGAGAACCAGGATGAGGCTGAAAGGCCTTTTCCTATCTAGCCTTGGAGGTCACATAATGTCATTCCTATCATACTCTGATGGTCAAAGCAGTCACAAGCCCATTTAGATTCAAGAAGAAAGGACATATACTCCACCTCTCATTAGGAGGAGTGTCCAAATTTTGAGGCCATTTAAAAAACTGCCACATCCATTCATACATGTTTCCTAGTATCCTGCCTCCCTTTCATGTTTCTTGGCTTCTCACCTGTGTGACTATATTCTGCTTTGTTCCAATGCAGAGAATAATTGGGGAGTGGGAGTGTGTGTGTGTGTGTGTGGGGGGGGGCATCTGATCTCTGGGTACATGTCTTCTAGGGGCATTTTAAGTTAACCATTTGGAGAAATCGTAATTTTAATTTTGCACTGAGTTACTATATTTAGATTTGTTGAATATCAAACATAAAACCGCTCTCATTATGTGTTCATTTATTTCTAGACAAACTCTAACTCAGCTAGGAGAGAGGGTACAAATGGGTTACATTGTCCCCAGGCTCCATTTGCCTTCTTTATGCCAGGCCAACCAAAGTTGCTGGCACATATTTCTTTCTGGAATGACAAAAGGAATCTGCTGCCCCCTCACAGATTTCTGAGATTGAACCTCTGTGTCCCCAGGCTGGTTACTGCCTTTGGTCATTGTCCCTGACAGTGCATGTTACATGATAGATATAAGAGATTCCTTCCCTGGATACGAGAATTAACTGAATGTCCTCTAAGGTACTATATTCCTTTTTCACAAATTGTTTAGAGGTTAGTTAGGCAAAAGTCCAATTATTTAAGGTGGAGAAAACTGAGTTACAGGTGAGTTTATGGCATTCACATAAGCCTCACCATAACCTGGAGCTGAGGAGTCAGTCAGGCAGTCCCCACATTTGCTCTCTGGCTGTGTCTTCAGAGCTGTTGTGCCTGCTTTAATTAGGGCACGTTTCCGGCTCCAGAAGGGTATGAGTGCAGCATCTATTTGTTGGTTTATGTCCCAATAACATCACAATAGGCTTAGTGTTTATTTGTATCAACTGCTCTGGGGAGCAGATGGCTTTTTGATCATTACCTTGCTAGTTCAGCCTGCTAGGGGCCTGCAGCAGTGGAATGGGGAAGGAATAAATCTGGGTAAGAGCAGTTGCAGTGCTGTACTGAATCTTCTAAGGGGGTGTCAACCAAGACCACAGGATTTGGCCTAAGGAGAAGTGCACACTAGATAGTGTGAGTTAAATGTCCCATTTTTGACTTGCTTTAGAGGACCTCAAGTTTTTTTTTTTTTTTTTTGTTTTTTTTTTTAAAGGCAAATGAGCCTGGCAGAAAATTCTAGGCATAAAATATATTGTAGGTTCAATTAGTCATTTTGGAGGCCCATTTCTCCCAACTGAAATACATGTTTTCCAAATTTTTGCCCTATGATATGTGGTCATTACCTAGAGGTCAGGATTTGCCTCTGTAAGCGAGAACCATCCTATTTATCCTTTGCTTTCTGAGCAAGTAATTTGTTCTCACATAATATCACACCTTTACTCTAGGCTACTCAAGCTTGGAGAGAGGTTCCTGTCCTAAACAGAAAGTATATAAAGGTCTCTGATATTATCAACATCAAGATTCTTCTCCTAAGGACCTTTATATATCCTGTTGAGGTTCCTTAATTCACTCAACACATAATTATGGTGTTCTTATTATTATGTGCAAGCTGCTGGAACACAGCAAGAAGATTTGACATCATGAAAAATGCTATGAAGAAAATTGAAGCAACACAATGTGATAGTAAGTGATTGGGGAGCACGAGTTGAGGAATTTTAGATTCAGTGTCCAGGAAAGGCATTGCTAAAGAAGTAACATTTGACCTGAGACCAGTATAACAAGAAACGCTAGCCAGGCAAAGATGTGGGGAAAGAATACTTCTGGTAGATGATATGTACAAAGATCCTAAGAAGAGAAGGATCTTAACAAGGAAAGATGGGCAGGAGTGGTGTTTTAGTTTGCTAAAGCTCCTCAAAGCAGATACCATAAAATGGGTTGGCTTTTAACAATTGGAATTTATTAGCTTACAAGCTTACAGTTTTAGGCTGAGAAAAATGTCTAAATCAAGGCATTATCAAGGCAATGCTTTCTCCCAAAGACTGGCTGCTGGCAATTCTGGGCTCCTCTGCCATATGGCAAGGCACATGATGGCATCTCCTGGACTCTCCCTTCTCTTCTGGGTTCAGCTTCTTGCCTCCTTTGGCTTTCTCTCTCATTTCTGAATTCATTCTATTTATGAAGGACTCCAGTAATAGGATTAAGACCTTTCCTGATTGAGGTGGACCACATCTAACTAAAGTAGCTTCAGGAATAATTCCTACTTACAATGGGTTCACACCCACAGGAAAAGATTAGATTCTAGAACATGTTTTTCAGGGGAAGATGTAGCTTCAAACCACCACACTCCACCCTCTGGACCCCAAATAGACATGTTCTTCCTATATGTAAAATACATCAAAACATCCCCCAAACCTTAAATCATTTCAGAAACAATTGTCAGTTCAAAGCCTCATCAAAATCACTCATAGGTATGGCCTGCCCTGGGGCACAATTGTCCTCTGTTTGTGGACCTGTGAAACCTAGACAACAAGTTATCTGCTTCTGATATACAATGGAAGGACAGCATAGGATAAACACTCCCATTCCCACAGAGAGAAATTGGAAGGAAAACAGGGTCACAGGTCCCAAACAATTCCCAAACCCAGCAGAGGATACGCCATTTGCCATTCGATTTCAAGATCTGAGAGTTATCTGTGGAATGATATTTTGTCCTCTGGGCATGAAGTAGCCCCACCCTTTCCAAGTATTTGCACAGCAGCCATGATCTTCCTGAACCCTGAGATGAAGGCTCTACCTCCTCCAAGCACAGGGATGGCAGCCACTCTTCACAACTCCCAGGGCATAGGTTCCACTCTCTCTAAACATTGGGGTCATAGCTCTCTTTTTGAACAAGGGGGTAGAAGGCCTACCCTCTCCAAGTGCCAAGGCATATTTCCAAACAGAAGGGTGCACCTGCTTGCTTGGCCTGAGAAGATGTCTTCAGTTCAGACCTCAGTTTCTAGCCTTGAAATGATTTTTCCTTCAATTTGTCCCTTCTTCTCTGTCCCTTTTAGTCCAGGCTGGCAGTGGTTCTGTTCACACAAATTACATAGGAAACTTGTAGGTTTTGCATATAGTACAGAGGGGTCCAAACCTTCAGACAGTAGGACTTTCCACAAATCCTTCCTGGATAACTC
Source organism: Tolypeutes matacus (assembly GCA_026826555.1). Taxonomy (NCBI): domain Eukaryota; kingdom Metazoa; phylum Chordata; class Mammalia; order Cingulata; family Chlamyphoridae; genus Tolypeutes; species Tolypeutes matacus. Next base: position 4,659,141 of record JAKSZT010054561.1, on the reverse strand, counting down.
CATTTCCAATCCTTACTTGCTTGGGAATTGCTGACTGGTTCTATGTTTAGTGAAACCCTCACATGGAGTACTATTTTCTGGGAACTCAGTTTCTGGGAGCTCAGAATTTTTCAAACAATCAATTTCTGGGTTTTTTGTGTGTGTTTGTTTGTTTGTTTTTGTATGCCCAGAAGTTCAGTTCTCAGCTTACCCCTTTCCTCTCTCATTTCACTATAAGCTTCAAGATGAAACCAGGCTGTACTTTCCACACTTTGATTTAAAATCTCCTCAGCTACATATCCAAGTGCATCACTTTCAAGTTCTGCCTTCCATCTAACATCAGAACTCAAATTTTGCCAAGTTCTCTGCCATTTTAAAACTAGATTCACCTTTCTTTCAGTTTCTAATAAAACATTCATCATTTCCTTCTAGGGCCTTGTTAGAAGTAACTTTAGCATCCATATTTCTACCACCAATGTCTTCAAATCAATCTAGGCCTCTTCTCTCAAAGACCTCACAATTCTCTCAGCCTCTACCCATTACCCATTCCAGAGATGTTTCCACATTTTTGGTATTTTCAATAGCAGCACCCCACTCTCCTGTTACCAAAATCTGTTTTAGTTTCCTAGGCTGCTTAAGCAAATATCATACACTGGGTTGACTTAAACAGTGGGAATTTATTAACTTACAGTTTTGAGGCTAAAGGAAAGTCCAAATCAAGGTGTCATCAAGGTGATGCTTTCTCCCTGTAGAGTGGCATTCTGGGGCTTGCTGCCTGTGATCCTGGGGTCCTTAGCTTGGTATCTGGTAAGTCACATGATGGCATCTGCTGTTTTTCTCTCTTCTCTTTTGGGTTCAGTTTCTTGCCTTCTGTGGCTTTCTCTCTCATGTCTCAATTTGTTTCGTTTAAAGGACTCCAGCAACAGGATTAAGACCCATCCTGATTGAGGCGGGTCACACCTTAACTGAAGTAGCCTCAGAAAAAGGTCCTACTTAGAATGGGTTCACATCCACAGGAATGGATTAAATTTAAGAACATGTTTTTCTGGGGTACATGCAGCTTCAAACCAGCACACATTAAAGCCAAGGGACCAGATGCAAATAGTTCTTTGATTAAAGTGTTAGGAAGAAAACCCAACAGAAGAAACAATTTCTTACCCTAAAAAAAGAAGAATTTTAGAAGTGGTTTAATGTTTTTATGTTACAAAAGAGCAAGAAGAATATGTACCTAACCCGAAGCAGAAGGAATTTAAGTGAGCTAAACAGAAACATGTAAGAAACTGAACACCTGAAGGAAGTTTGAACAAACCTCATCCTGAGTTCTGAAAACTACAAGTAAAGGTATAGCTAAGTGCACATAGCATATGCATACAGCTAACTGAATTTTCACAAACTCAAAATATCTAGGCAACTAGCAACTAGACAAAGAAATATTATGAGTGCCCCAGAAGTCCATCATGCTCCTCACTATTAGAAAAATGATTTCAGATAACATAGATTGCTTTCGGCTCTTTTTAAACTTTATATGAATAGAATCCTACAGTATAAACTATTTTTCATCTTTATTTTCATTTAACATCAGTTTCTGAGATTTATCCATATTTTGCATATTCATTCTCACTGTGGAATAGTATTCTATTGTATGAATATACTATAATTTATTTACCCATTCTACTGTTGTTTGGCATTGGAATTGTTTCTAGTTTTTGGCTGTTATGAATATTCTACTACCTATCTTTAGTAAACATATGTACCTATTTCTGCTGGATATTTACCTAGAAGTGGACTTGCTAATTAATTGTGTATATCTGTGTTCAGCTGTAATAGATACTGTCAAACATTTTCCAAAGTGGTTGTAGCAATTTAAACTTGCATTGGCAGTGTAGGACAGTTAAGGTTGTCCACAGCCTTGTCAATACTTGGTATTGTTGTTTTTTTTCATTTTAACCATTTTGATGTGTATGTAAGTGGTATCTCATTGCAATTTTAAAATGCATGTCCTTGATGACTAATTAACTTGAGCATATTTTCATCTTTTAATGTTCATTTATAGACCCCTTAGTGAAATGTCATTTCAAGTCTTTAGATTATGTTTTTTATTTGGGTTTTTTGTTTTTATTAGTGGGCTATAACCGTACTTTATATGTTTTCTCTTTGAGTGTTTTGTCAGATATGTGTTTTGCAAATATCTTTTTTAATGGCGTTTTGTGATAAAAGTGATTAATATTAACATAGTCAAGTGTTTATTTCCCTTTATAATTAATGTTTTTTATGTCCTATTAAAAACATTTGCCTACTCCAAGATCACAAAAGTTTACTCATATATTTCCCTCTAAAAGTTTTATTGATTTACTTTTCACATGACATTCAGAATTGGCTTCTTGTATATGGTGTGAGGTATGGCTCCAGACACATATTGTTTTATTTCCTCTGTGGATATCAAATCGACTCGGCTCCACTTTGTGAAAAGACCATTCTTCCCCAACTGCATTTTAGTGTTGCCTTTGTCGTAAGTCAGGTGAATCTATACATGTGGGTCATTTATTTTCCAATATTGAATTGAAGCCTCCCAACCCTCTATCAAACAGATGCCTACAGTAGAAAGATAACTTAAGTGTCTTATAGACCAATGATTCTAAATTGTGGTCCTTAGCCAGTGATGACAGCATTACCTGGGAACTTGTTTGGACTGCAAATTCTAGGGTCCCATCCCATGCCTACTGAATCAGAAACTCTGGGAGTGGAGCCCAGCAATCTGTATTTTTATCAAATCCTCTAGGTAGATTCTGATGCAAGCACAAGTTTGAGAAACACTATTCTAGCCCATCTCCTATCACGTACGAAGGTACTGTGGGAAAACCAAACAATGCGTATTTTTTATTTAGTTGACCATTAGGAATAATACTGACTATATATCTATTTTAATAATACAGAACAAATTTGGGAACCTCAACATATTCTACATTTCTAACCTGACCAGTATCTCGGTGGTGTAGAAATTTTCTGAGGAATGAGTGACTAAAAGTGTTTAGAATCTCTTATAGTGATATTTTCCTAATCCAACTGTATTGCCAACCACTGTTTGGATCAACAGGGCAAATGCCCAAAGGCAGAAAAATGAGAGAGGTTGGGAGAATTCTCCAGGATGTGTCAAGCTTGTGTTTATAAATGTACTGATCTCTTTTGAAAGGTTTTCTAGACACTTTTTAGTAATTTCTTTTTCCTTCTCTACATATCACAATATTTATGTTCGTATAACCTCTGCTCCCAGAACCACAGAGATGGAAGCAGCTCCTCTATGTTAGGCTCTGTGAATTGGTCTCTCCTAAAGAGGACCTTGGGTTGACTTTGCAGATGTCTTAAATTCTCTTTCTCTTTATTCATGTCCAGTCAGTCCATTCTGGTCGTGAGGGTTACTTCTCAGTTTTGCCACCTGCATTGTCATCTCCTTCAGCTCCTAGAGTAAGCCATCACCCCAGAGGCACCCACAGGTTCCTCATTAGAAGAGGAGATTTAGCAGATGTCCCAGAAAGGTCCTATGAATTGCTGCCCATTACTCCTTCTGTTCCTGAAATCATATATTAAGACAGGTGCATGCTACATAGAAGCTGCTTTATGGAATGCAGATGAGATGATCTGGAAATTGCTTCCAAAATACTTCTAAACCTCCACTGATTAGAATAAGCAGGGAAAAGAGCATAGAGAGGCACTCAAGGCTTTTCAAACTAAGCTCAACTTCTGCTCCTCTGCTTGCTAGCCAATTGATATTTTGTCACTCATTTGTCTCACTCTTTAAGGCAGCATCTGTAGGCAAGGTGATTTGGGAAATATGCAGATCAATCAAAAGGGCTAGGTTCCCTCTTCTTGCCTCTGATCTGAGAGTTTGGAGACAAGCATTCAAATTCTCTTGCTTTCTTATATAAGACAGTAGCTGTCTCTTCAAACTTAGGTTTGTGGGACTTTCTAACAATACATGAGTCAATATTTCCAAGACTGCAAATGAAAAGGAGATCCTGAGTCATCAGGCATAATTAATATTGTTATTAAATTTTATCGTTTTTGGAATTGCCTTTTCCCTATTTAGCTCTGTTTTAATATGTTAGCTTTTCATGACATCCAAAATATTTGTTTTCAGAGTAAGTAGAGTTAATGCTTTCCATTTAACACAAGACTTTTCAAGTACAAAGACCTCTTCAAATAAGCTAATTGAAAGGGAGCTAGCAGAGGATTGCAAAGTTAACGTGAAAGAAGGCCTTTAAGGGTACGGCAACAAGAAAATCAATAAAGGACATATTTATGAGAATAAATTGAACAGGTCTGGGGCAGGGGAAGGGGGAAAAGTCTGGGGGAAAAAGAGAGCAAAGGCCAGGTGCCAATAAGGACTGTGCGTACCATGTGTGTGCACAGACATGTGTTCTCATTATTTATCAGTGGTGGGTGCCCGAACGTTGAAAAACTACTCCCTGTGCTACTGATTGTAAAATTTAAGACCAACCCATTGCTGTTTTCTCAGTCTTTGCTTCTTGTAGCTACAATTGGGTAAATGGAAGAGATTAGAGATGGCTGCTTGAAGTATCTCTAAACTTGACTCTCATGAACAATTGGGTCTCCATTTGGGTGAGCAATTGTTCTGGATTTTGAAATTGTACTTGGCTTTTTTGATTTGTTGGTATGATTCTGCTGACACCATGCATAGGTATTTTCCCCTGCTCATGATGGAAGAAAATAGCATGTTTCAGTCAGAGAGCTCCAAGGATCTGTAGGTAATATAAAGCCAGATACCTTCACTGCCCTACCCCAGTCTCTAGTTTTGTGCCTGGCTCAGGGAAGTCAGTCAAAATTTGTAGAGTGAATAAATAAATTAATAGATTACCCAGATACCTTGTAAAACTCTTAGATGGTTAGTGTGAAAGACTGCTTGAATATGATCCTTTGTGTGCTTGGCCTTCTCTTTTACTGGATGGCTTTTAGAAAATATGACCCACCCAATAGCCAGGTTACTTCCTATGGAACATAATGACTGGGTATTGTGAATAATATCTATAGTTTATGCAAATTCCCCATCTAGTTGAAACTTTCTGATATATACATGCTATTTTCCCCTATCAGGATCTGGGGTGAAGACTTGATATATCAACTTAACCATTTATTTCACACCAGGAAATAAAGAGCACCAAACATGGTTACAAAGGCCAGGTGGGCTGTTAACACCATATAAAACTTCAACTTCCCATGGGGGTGTCTTCTCTGGCCCCACACCATAAAACTTGGCCACCAATGCTTCATAGGAGGAAAATAACATCTTGTTATTAATGAAACCTGGAAGCTAAATGGTTGGCAATAGAAGGTAAAGGGGGAAGTCTTTGATGCCTGTATTAGTCAGCCAAAAGGGTACTGATGCAAAGTACCAGAAATCTGTTGGCTTTTATAAAGGGTATTTTTTGGGGTAAAAGCTTATAGTTACAAGGTGCTAAAGAGTCCAGATCAAGGTTACTTCCTTACCAAACTCTTTTGCCATGTGTTGAAGCAAGATGGCAGGCGACATCTGTGAGGGTTCAGCCTTCCTCTTCCCTCTTGTGATGGTTAGGCTAATGTGTCAACTCAGCCAGGTACTTGTGTCCAGGTGTTTGGTCCAGGAAGCACTGGGCTAATTGTAATACAAGAATATTTATGGACTTTGGTCACCAGTGAGTTTACTGGGTGCATGGCTGATTACATCGGCATCAATCAAGGAGATTGCTATTAGCAATGGGTGGCGCTTTTATCCAATCAGTTGAATACCTTAAAAGGGGAAGTGATTCCAACATTCGGAGAGAATTTCCCAGCTCTTCTTTGGACAGCCAGCTTCTCCCAGAAACTCATCAAGGATCTTCATTGGACTTTCATTGGAGCCTCTGGTTTGCAGCCTGCCTGTGGAACCTGGACTGGTGCATCCACGGTCACGTGAGAGACTTTTATAGAATCTCATATTATTGACAGATATCTCCTGTTGATTCTGTTTCCCTAGAGAACCCTGACTACTACACCTCTTAAGGCTCTGTGGTCCAGCTGCTTCTGAGCTCAGCTGTAGGCTGGGATAAGGCTTGTCTCTCTTCTTGGGATTCATTTATTTCCAGGCTCAGCTGCTCTGTTCTTTTCACAAGGCCAGTTATAAACTATCAGGTGAATGGTTCGTCTCTCTTCCCTGGGCCGCTGTGATGTATATGGAGCTGTCTCTCTTCCTCTGTGTGTTTACTTCTGTGTGTCTCCTTTATTGTCTGTTTATATAGCCCACAAAGGGTCCAGGGACTCAAACTGAATCACTCTAATGATGTAATCAAATCCAACCCCTAATTGTAATATAATTTAATCAAAGGTATCTCAGCTGAATATGATACAATCAAAGAGTTTCACACCCAGAGGAACAGATCAGTTTACAAATATAATCAATATCTCTTTTTGGAATTCATAAATTATATCAAACTGCCACAAGGCCCGAGTTCTTGTTTCCTGGATTTTAACTTACTTTTTGAGATTCTAAGGTAATTCCTACCATTTCTATGTTGGCCTTCCATATACTTCCACCTCTGGAACATTCGGGTCAAGTGTGCATACTTGATTCCTTATTATTCCATAGCAGAGCTGAGACAAGGCCAACAGAGAAGGGACTATTTCTTCTTGGGCAATTAAGGCAAGTGGTTAAGATTGTGGTTGCTGGTGTCAGAGAGACTTAGATTCAAGTCACTTTTCTGCCAATTTTTGGCTGCCTGAGCTTGGGCAGGTCACTTAACCTCTAGTCTCAATTTCCTGATCTATGAAATAGGGATGCATATACTACCCATTTCCTGGGGCTACTGAGAACATTTAATTAGAAAGTTCAAGGAAAATTTAGCATGGCCCCTGACACATAGTAAATACTCAATAAATGTCAACTATTGTTTTTATTACAAAATGCTATTATAGGTCAGGAGATGGCAAAAAAGAAATAAATACTAGAACTGACTCATCCATTGCGAGAAGGTCCCTGCTGATATGGGTGATAAATGTGTAACTTTAGCAGAAAGATAACAGAAAAACAGCATAACATGCATATAAGCAATACATGTAAGTAGCAGCAATGGTAACATTTTGTAATATCTAATGCCTTTTCTCTTTATTCTGTGAGTTTCCCTATTACTGTCAAATGTGCTCTTCTGCACACAATTAAGAGCCATTTTGTGCTCCACACTTTTCCTTAAATTACATCTGGTCAGCTCCTTCCCTGCCAGAATAGCTCTTCCCCATCCAGGGCTAATAGAGAGCCAAGAGATAGGCATCCATAAATAATCCTGAATTCCAATAGCAGGGGGCCTCCATGGCCTGCCAGATGGCAGGAAGATGACTCCAGGAAACCACTGAGCAACCTATGGTCAGGTGTCAACTTTGATACTCTTGGGTTCAAAAGAAGAGGGAAGGTACCTTTCCTTGGTGGAGCAGACACTGAAGAATTCCAGAAATGCCAGTGCCACTACCCGACTCTGGGAGGTAAAGTCCAGGGGTATCATAAACCAAACTTGTTTGGAAACTTATTTTTGTGCCTAACTCAGGGAGCACAATGGAAAATAAGAAATTGAAGAGAATACATCTGTAACCCTTGAGAGTTTTTCATACAGTTAGGGGGCCCACAGGAAAGAAGAGACCATAGGGAGGCAGAGACATTGGCTTGTGGCAGCCTGGGTTCGAATCCAGGCTGTGTCTCTTAGTAGGCATGTAATTTGGAGCAGGTCACTTACTTTCTCTAAGCTGTAGTCTTTAAAAGAGTGATAGTAATGGTATCTACTTTGTAGGTTGTTATAGATTAAATAAAATAATATATTTGCCATGTATTTGTGCTCATTGATATTAGTTATTTCTCTTCACTTCTTGGGCCCTGAAGGTGCTCATAGCAGGGAGCAGGGCCATTGAAAAACTCCAAGAAATTCCGAGGGGGGTTAGGCAGCAGTTTTAACTTGAAATTAACAGCTTCAGCTTTTAATGGCTGCTGTGTCTTGAAGACCACCCTAAGCCTCGTGAGAAAGGGACGACTGTTTTCCTTCCCAACTCATCCCCTCTCTTTGGCATAATAGCTTTTTAAGTAATTACATCTCAGAAATATATTTTGGGGGCATGTGTTTACAAGCAGATTATAAAGCCAGGCAGATCCACCCAATTCTATCTACTCAGAGAGGCCTGGGAATAATTCCTTGATTTGGCCTATTAACTATACTTATTGGGTCACAGTGGCTTGAACTAACTTATGAAACAAGGCAAATAAAAAACAGCTGATTATCTAATACAACTCATCTCTGTGCTTTACCTGCCTAGACCAGTAGAGCTCTTTGTTCCTCCTACTTTGGCTGACCTGTGAGGATTCAACTTCTCATCTGCTTAGTTCTTTGGTTTTGCCATCTCTTGGTCTCCTTGCATTCCCATTGAAACCCCCCCTCCCCATACATGGTGATATATTAGGCAGAGTTCAGAAATCAGAAACTAATCAAGGATTTTAAGCTGTAAGAGATTTAATATAGGGAAGAATATGTTCCCCAAACCATTAGAGGTCTGAGGGAAAGGTTCTAGGTCAGGTCTTCAGGAATGACTCCCAGAACACCAGCACTGCCTCTGAGGCCTCCACTAGAAAAACTGACCCCAGAAAACATCGGCAAGATTGCAATCCAGAGATGGGACAATGTCCACTACTGCCATTGGAGAACTGACACTCTACAAGCTGGTGGCTGGAGTCTGATTACCATCTCCCCTGCAATTGCCTCTTCATGCTCAGGGAGCTGGAGAATGGACATTGGAACCATGTTGGAGAACTTGACATTGCCATGTCCTTGCTTGCCAGCAAGTGCAACTCCAAAGGTCTCCATTCTGCCTTTCTAACTTCATCCAAGTGTATCTAATAGATAAAATCTAATTCTAGTACCTTGGTTGCAGAGGATATTGGGAAATGAAGTTATTTGTTTTGTTTTATGTTAAGAGAAGTTATGGATTTACAGAAAAATCACGCAGAAAATACAGAGTTCCTATATACTTCCCCTTCATATATATAGTTTCCCCTATTACTATCAGTTTGCATTAGTGATTCCCTTTGTTACAAGTGATGAAACAATATTATTATAATTATGCTATTGAATATAGTCCATAGTTTCTATTAGGGTTCACAGTATTGTACAGTCCTATGTTTTTTTTTTCTAGTAACATATATAAAGCTGAAAATTTCCCTTTTTAACTACATTCAAATATATGATTAAGTGGTATTAATTACATTCACCATGCTATGCTATCATTACCATCATCCATTACCAAAACTTTTTCATCACCCCAGACAAAAACTCTGTATCAATTAAGCAGACAGAGAAATGAAGTTTTTAGCTTTTCCACTTCTGTAGTATAGGAAGGTATGCTCCAAAAGTATTAACTAGTACCAGGAAAGGAAGATGGAAGATTCATGTAGGCCAGGGATTAAGTCCAGCTTCTTTGTTAGCTAAAGAGGCAGAATGGAAAAGTTACCAGACATCTAGACATGAGATAATCAGCCACAGAGATGAAAACCTGGCTTTTGGCACGTGGTGTGAGCAGTTTGTGAGCCAGGTATCTTGGTTTGAGTCTTTTGTGGACGCCAGATAATTATGCTCTTAAACAAACCTATTCCTGTTTATGGAAATCTATTGGGGGGTGTGTGGGCTGTTTTTTTTATTATTATTATTATTAATTAATTAATTTATTTTTTATTGTGGGTAAAAAATCAAAATTTTCACAATACATACCAATATTTATAAAATGATATATAAATATATATGCATATATGTACATTTGCTTACAAAAATGTTATTTAAATATATATATATATATATATATATATATATATATTTTTTTTTTTAAGAGGTGCTTAGATTACCTAAAATATTACACGGAACCTACCGGGATTCCCATGTTCCTCACCTCCCACACCTCCCACCACATCCCACACAAACATCTCCCACAAGTGTGGCCCATCACCCTCAATGGACTTACACATCCTGGGGCCTTGCCATCAACCATAGACCACAGTTCACATCATAGAACACACTCTCTCCCACACAATTCTGAATGGTGTGTGCTGATTTAAAATGACCTATATCCGTTGCCACAACGACACTCAGGACAACCTATAACTCCTGAAAAAGCCCCTGTATTTCAACTGCACATCCCCTCCCTGCCCTGAAAGTGTCCAGTGGCCACTGGCTCCACCTCACTGTTATAATTTCTTCCATTGCTAGAATCACCATATGTGTACAACAGAATACCATCAAGTCCACTCTAGTCCATAGTTCTTCCCCCAATCCTGAGGGGACTGGGATGGTGATGTCCACTCCACCTCCAAGTGAGAGAGGGCTTATATCCCATGGATATGGTGCGTGGGATGATCCTGCCTGCAGATGCAGGCCCTCTTCATTCCCTGGGATGGCCACTGCTGGCCATCGTTGTCTCCTTGCCAGGTGACTTGGATGAGTCCATTGAGCTGTAGGGTAGGAGTTGCAGCTCCACTGAGATTCCACGCACACCTGGCACATAGGTAGGCCAGAGGCTCCAGTCTCTGGAAGTATACCTAAAAACTCCAGCATCACATATGGGTTTGAATAGAAGGGACTGATGTACCATGTGCAGGGAGGAGTTATTTGAGTCCAATTCTGCCACTCTCAGGAGCACAGATCCCAAAATAGAGCCCATTGATAAGGCATCAGTCTCTGGGGCTATCCCCCCTTATATAGGACCTGGGTGTCACCAGAGCTCTCTGGAGCCCCTCTGTGTGGGGTGATATGCACTTTGATGTTCTATGAGCTCCTACTGAGGTGTGCGTAAGCATTACCTCTGGGATGAACTCCCGACTCTCTTTGAAGTCTCTTAGCCACTTGAACTCATTTGTCTTTACTTTTTATCCCTTTTAGTCAAGATCTTTTTCCAGTCGTGTTGCCAGTTGGCACTTGGTATTAATCCCTCGTTGCCAGGGAGGCTCATCCCCGGGAGTCATGTCCCACGTTGGGGGGAAGGTAATGCATTCATTTGCTGAGTTTGGCTTAGAGAGAGGCCACATTTGAACAACAAGGAGGGTCTCAGGTGGCAACCCTTAGGCACCCCATAACAGTAAGCTAAGTTTCAGTTACAAGAGCAAAGACTCATAAGGGTAGTCATCAATAAAAAGAACTCATCAGTGGGTCATCCTCTTTTGACAGACACTGTCCCTGCACTCAGAGGACTGTTGCTGCTCCCTTGGAGAATGTGGCAGAGCTCTCCAGGCTAGGAATTCAGATTCCCTTATTTATTGTGTGATTGTCCATCCACCGTGACCATGCTCCATCTTTTTATCTTTTGAACAATTTTGTAAATCTTTCATGTATATTCGGATAACTAACTCCCATGAACCCCCTTTCCAGACACCCCCCACCAATAATCCCCTGCAGTACCCATTGTAACCCTTCTGTGATCCAAATCTTCCATGAACATGTAGTCCATAAAATAATCAAATACACTTAATAGGAAAAAGAAACAACAATGATAAGCTTACATTCAAGAGACAAACATAAGGAAACTCAGGAAAACAAAAAACAAAAAACAAACAAACAATCAAACAAAAAACAAAACAAAACAAAATATAATTAGTGGATTGGGACATTCAAAAAAATGGGGAAAAAAGCAAAAGAAATGCCTTTAAAAATATATATATATATATATTCTTTTTTTTTCTTTTATTACTGTTATCGGATGTCCGGTGTGCCGTGACACCTTCCCCCTCTCAATCCCCATTGTCTCCCAAATTTTCATTTAATTTTCAAAAAAGTTTTAGGTCACAGAAAAGTCACACACGGAGTGCCAGAGACTTCCAGATACCAAACCACCCCCACTTCCCCACCCCATATTAACCCCCGCCTTTTTTTTTTGGATGTTAGCATTGTTATAACTGTTATACAGATAGCAAAATATGAAACTAAGCATTGTCAATGATTTACAGTATAGTTTACAATTTAGATGATACAGTTTAATAAGTTTTGATGATATTTGCCATGTCCTGTGTCCATTACTGTAAGGTAATGAAAAACCTTTCCCATGACCACTAAATACCCCATTAGAAGTTAACTATTCCTTTGTCCCCACCCCCCTGGGGCATATGACACTCCCCTGTCTTGACTCATGGAATGTCAAGATTCATAGTTACATGCCCTGGGTATTTGAACCTGCCCTTCCTAATCTACCCACCTGTCAACGCTGCACCACCAAACCCAGTAATATCACTACCCATCTGTCCTATCCTTTAATATGCAACTATACTCTATCCCTTTACCATAGATTATGTCCATATGGGTGATGGCTCACAGCCTGCTCTTCTCTTACTCTCCCTTGTTAACCTATCTTTCAGACAATGGTTCTCAGAGACTGCTCACTTTCCTCAGTTCAAATCAGTGAGGTCATATACTGTTCATCCTTCAGTGCCTGGCTTGCTTCACTCAACATAAGGTCTTCAAGATTCATCCACGTTATTCCATGTGTTAGCACTTTATTCCTTCTTACAGCTGAGTAATATTCCATTGTATGTATGTACCACATTTTGCTTATCCATACGTCTATTGATGGGCACCGGGGCTGATTCCAACTTTTGGCAATGGTGAACAGTATCACTATGAACATTGGTGTGCATATATCTGTTTGTGGCTTTGCTTTCAGTTCTTCTGGGTATATACCCAGCAGTGGAATTGCTGGATCATACGGAAGATCTATTGTTAGTTTTCTGAGGAACCGCCAAACTGTCCTCCACAGTGGCTGGACCATACCGCAGTCCCACCAGCAGTGGATGAGGGTTCCTATTCCTCCACATCCTCTCCAACATTTAGTGTCTCCTGTTTTTTTAATAGCTGCCATTCTGATGGGTGTAAGATGGTATCTCATTGTAGTTTTGATTTGCATTTCCCTGATAGCAAGCGATGTTGAGCATTTTTTCATGTGCTTTTTACCATTTGTATTTCTTCCTTGGAGAAGTGTCTTTTCAGGCCACTTGCCCATTTTTTAAATGGGTTGTTTGTCCTTTTATTTTCAAGGTGTAGGATTTCTTTATGCAGGATATTAGGATGCAGGATATTAGGCTCCTATCAGATAAATGGTTGTCAAATATTTTCTCCCATTGGGTAGGCTGCCTTTTTATTTTCTTAATAACATCCTTTGAGGTGCAGAAGTTTTTAATTTTGATGAGATCCCATTTATCTGTTTTTAATCTTGCTGCTCATGCTTTGGCTGTGAAGTTCATGAAATCATTTCCTATTACAAGGTCCTGTAGATGCTTCCCTACATTATCTTCCAAGGTCTTTATGGTTTTGGCTCTTATATTTAGATCTTTGATCCATCTTGAGTGATTTTTGTATAAGGTGTGAGATGGTATTCTTCTCTCATTCTTTTGGATATGGATATCCAGTTCCCAAGCACCACTTGTTAAAGAGGCCATTCTCTCCCAACTGAGTGGGTTTCATGGCCTTGTCAAATATCTGATAACTGTATATGCGAGGATCTATATCAGAACTCTCAATTCAGTTCCATTGGTCAGTAGGTCTATCCTTGTACCAATACCACACAGTTTTGAACACTGTAGCTTTGTAGTATGTTTTAAAGTCAGGTAGTGTGATACCTCCAACTTCATTTTTCTTTTTCAATATGTCTTTGGTAATTCAGGGCCTCTTGCCTCTCCAAATATATTTTGTGGTTAGATTTTCCAGTTCCTTAAAAAATACAGTGTTGATTTTTATTGGGATTGCATTAAATCTGTAGATTAGTTTGGATAGGATAGACATCTTGATGATGTTTAGTCTTCCTATCCATGAACAGGGAATATTTTTTCATTTATTTAAGTCTTCTTTGATTTCCTTTAACAGTGTTGTGTAGTTTTCTATATATAAGTCCTTTACATCTTTAGTTAAATTTATTCCTAGGTATTTGATTCTTTTAGTTACTATTGTAAATGGTATTTTTTTCCTGATTTCCTCTTCAGTTTGCTCATTATTAGTGTACAGTAATGCTACTGATTTTTGAGCATTGATCTTATAGCCTGCAACATTACTGAACTCCTTTATAAGTTCTAGAAGCCTTGTTGTAGATTTCTCAGGGCTTTCTATGTACAGGATCATGTCATCTGCAAATAATGAAAATTTTACTTCTTCTTTTCCAATCTGGATGCCTTCTATTTCCTTTTCTTGTCTCAGAGCTCGTGCAAGGACTTCTAAGACAATGTTAAATAGGAGTGGTGATAGTGGGCATCCTTGTCTAGTTCCCAATCTCAGAGGGAAGGCTTTTAGGATTTCACCATTGAAAATGATGTTAGCTTTGGGTTTTTCATATATACCCTTCACCATATTCAGAAAGTTTCCGTCTATTCCTATCTTTTTAGTGTTTTTATGAGGAAAGAGTGCTGTATTTTGCTTTTTCTGCATCTATAGAGATGATCATGTGATTTTTTTCTTTCAATCTGTTTATGTGGTGTATTACATTGATTGATTTTCTTATATTGAACCATCCTTGCATACCCGGTATGAAACCCACTTGGTCATGGTGTATAATCCTTTTGATATGTTGTTGAATGCAATTAGCAAGTATTTTGTTGAGGATTTTAGCATTTAGGTTCATTAGAGAAATTGGTCTGTAATTTTCCTTTCTTGTGGTATCTTTATTTGGTTTTGGTATTAGGGTAATGTTGGCATCATAGAATGAGTTAGGCAATATTCCTTCTACTTCTATTTTTTGGAAGCGCTTAAGTAGAATTGGTGTTAGCTCTTTACGGAATGTTTGGTAGAATTCAGCTGTGAAGCCATCTGGTCCTGGGCTCTTCTTAGTTGGGAGGTTTTTGATGGCTGATTCTATCTCTTTACTTGTAATTGGACTGTTGAGTTCATCAATTTCTTCTTTCATCAATGTAGGCTGTTTGTGAGTTTCTAGAAACTTGTCCATTTCCTCTAAATTATCATTCTTGTTGGCATATAATTTTTCAAAGTATCCTCTTATGATACTCTATTTCTGTGGGGTCAGTAGTGATATCACCTTGCTCATTCCTTATTTTATGTATTTCTATCTGTTCTCTCTTTTTCTTTGTTAGTCTGGCTAAGGGTTTGTCAATTTTATTGATATTCTTGAAGAACCAGCTTGTGGTTTTGTTTATTGTTTCCAGTGCTTTCTTATTCTCTATTTCATTTAGTTCTGCTCTAATCTTTGTTATTTCCTTCTTTCTCCTTCCTTTAGGTTTAGTTTGTTGTTGTTTCTCCAATTCCTCCAAGTGTGCAGTTAGGTCTTCAATTTTAGCTCTTTCTTCTTTTTTAATATATGAATTTATGGCTATGAACTTCCCTCTCAGGACTGCTTTCGCTGCATCCCATAGGTTTTGATATGTTGTGTTGTTGTATTCATTAGTTTCAAGATAGTTACTGATTTCTTTTGAGATTTCCTCTTTGACCCACTGTTTGTCTAAGAGTGTGTTGTTTAACTTCCATATCCTTGTGCCTAACCTGTTTCTCTGGCCCTTAGTGATTTCCAATTTCATTCCGTTGTGGTCAGAGAAATTACTTTGTATAATCTCAATCTTTCTGAATTCATTGAGAGTTGTTCTGTGGCCTAGCATGTGGTCTATTTTGGAGTATGTTCCATGTGCACTCGAGAAGAATGTAAATCCCGCTGTATTTGGGTGTAGTGTTCTGTATATGTCTATTAAGTCCAGGTCTTCTAATGTATTGTTGAGTGCCTTAGTTTCTTTATTGATTCTCTGTCTAGATGTTCTGTCTAATGATGATAGTGGTGTGTTGAAGTCCCCTGCTCTAATTGTAGAGGCATTTATTTCTCCTCTTAGTTTTTCCAGAGTTTGCCGCACGTATTTTAAGGCACCCCGATTAGGTGCGTAAATGTTGATTGTTCTCTCTTCTTGAGAGGTTACTCCTTTTACTAATATGTAGTGTCCATCTTTGTCTCTTACCATAGTTTTGCATTTAAAGTCTATTTCGTCTGATATTAGAATAGCTACTCCTGCCCTTTTTTCGCTATTGTTAGCTTGTAAAATGGTTTTCCAGCCCTTCACTTTCAGCCCCCTTGAATCCCTGGGTCGAAGGTGGGTTTCTTGTAGACAGCATATAGATGGATCATATTTTCTTATCCATTCTGCCAATCTGTGTCTCTTGATTGGTGAATTTAATCCATTAACATTCAGTGTCATTACTCGTAATGAATTTCTTACTTCAGCCACTTTTTCTTTGGGTTAATGTATGTCATATGTTGTTTTATTTCTCTTTTTGTCTTTTCAGTTGTTTTTAAACTCTCCTCCAACTCTCCCTTGTTTTTTCTTTTCAACTTGTAGAGATTCCTTTACTATTTCTTGAAGTGCTGGTTTCTTATTGACATACTCTCTTAATTTCTGTTTGTCTGTGAATATTTTGAACTCTCCATCATTTTTGAATGCCAGTTTTGCTGGATAAAGAGTTCATGGCTGGAAGTTTTTTTCTTTTAGTATTTTGACTATGTCATACCACTGTCTTCTTCCCTCCATGGATTCAGCTGAGAAATCAGCACTTAATCTTATTGTGCTTCCCTTGTATGTGATGGTTCTCTTTTCTCTTGCTGCCTTGAGTATTTTCTCTTTGTCTTGAGCAGTGGACATTTTGACAAATATATGTCTTGGAGTTGGCCTGTTGGGATTTATACTATTTGGGGTGCGCTGTGCTTCCTGGATCTTTACTCCATCTCTCTCAATAGGGTTGGGAAGTTTTCAGCCATTATTTCCTTCAACACTCCTTCTGTTCCCTTTCCCTTCTCTTCTCCTTTTGGGACGCCCATAATGCGTATGTTTGTGTGTTTTGTGTTATTGGTTAATTCCCTGAGTCCCCGCTGGATTTTTTCTATCTTTTTGTCTATCTGTTCTACTATCTCTTTGATTTCAGCTGTATTGTCTTTCATATCACTAATTCTTTCCTCTGCTTGTTCAAATCTGCTGTTATGTGAATCCAGCGTCTTTTTCATTTCTTGGATTGTGCCATTGTTCACCATCATATCCATTACCTTTTTAGGCATGTTTGCAATTTCTTCAGTATGTTCTCCCAGTGTCTTCTTTATATCCTTAATCTCTTCCTTCACTTCTTTAAGTTGGTCCATGATATTTGTTTGGATAGCTTTGATTAGTTGTTCAATGTTCTGCATCACTTCCTGGTTTTTAATTTGTTCATTGGAGTGGTCCATGTTTTCCTGTTTCTCAGAGTCATTTGTATTTTTTTGTTGCCCTCTGGTCATCATATTATCTTGATGGGTTTGTTCAGTTGGTTAGCTTTTCTCTATGCTCTAGAGTTTTATTTAGCTGGTGGTTCTGCGTGTGTGTTAAGTTTTCTCTTTGGCACTTTTTCTTCTTATTTTATTTCCTTGCTTCTTTCTATGTTCCCTTGAAGGCAAAAGATTAGGGCCAGAGGGAACAAAAGATGTAAGGAAGGCAGAAGGATAATAGTAATATTGATAAAAGTTAGAAGAGGGGCCAAATGAGACTTAATGAGATGAATATTTAACTCGTGTAGGCAGTGTAGAGTAATAGGAAAAAAAGTGGAGTTCCTGCAATGGACTGGGTAAACAAATAGAGGAATATATATATAGTCATTTAGAAGGCTAGAATTATAAGGAGGGAGAGAAATAGTGAAGAAAGGGCTGAAAGGAAAGAGTTAATACTAATAAAAAAAAGAAGAAAACAAAATAGATGGAATAGGAATTGACATCCTTAAGTTGTTGGCATATGAAAAAATGTTGTATCTAAGAGCCACAACAGAAAGCAGAAGGCAGAAATATGAAGGAAGGATAAGTGATAGTTTGGAATACAAAATCAATATATAGAGAGAGTGGAAAATTACTGAAGAAGAAGCACAGCAAAGAAGTGACAAGTTAGCAGCACCTAATTTTAAAAAATGAAAGAAAAAAGAAAGGGGGGAGGAAAGTGGAAAGAAAAGGAAGAGACCAGAAATAAACAGAGAAAAACCAAAGAACCACACAGGGAAGCAGTCAAACAGAGCCCTAAGGAGGATCAATGATTCCCCTAGGGTCCATGTGGATCCTCTCTGCCTGCTTGTGTTTATCAATCTATTTCCCCACATGGTTCTATATGCAGGTCCTGCAACAGCTTTTAGCTATTAAACTAAATTAAAAAGAATTTTTTTTTCATTTATTGAAGTGACCTTCTCTCTCTCTCTCTTTTTTTTTTTTTTTTTGAGAAATACAGGACCCAAAATAATTCCTCCTCTAGACCAACCCCCTTACGGAAGGGACCCTAGTTGGGCTTGTGGAAATTAATCAAGTACGTCCCACTTCCTGGACTCCCCAGAGTAGCTGTAGCTCTGATGTTAGTCAGTGCAGAGTGCTAAACACAGCTGACTCCGCCCCTTCTGGAGCAGAGCCCCAGAGTCACCGGGTTGCTGTGCAAATCAGGTTGACTCAGCAGATTCACCTCTCCTCTCAGCCTGGTGCTGCTTCAAGCCGGCTTATCTGTTCCCCAAAGATATGGGGCGGTCCAGGCAGCCAGATCGATGGCAAAAAAAAAAAAAAAAAAAAAAATTCCCTTCCCTGTCCTCCAACAGAACCCTCCCTCTTTTGGGGAGTGCCCCCTCTTCCTGGCTTATCCCTGGGCAGCTAGGCAAATCAACTCCCTCCCCAAACAGAATCACCCCTCCCCTCCACCGGGTGCCGATTTGCTCCGGCTGTTCTGTTTACCCAAGGCCCAAGGGGCTCCAGGCAGCCAAATCCCCAGAAAATAAAACTCTCTCACCCCTTTACCAGAGCTCCCCCTCAGAGAGTGTCCCCTCCCACTAGGCCCTGTCTCCGGTTGCCGAGCCCTGGGGCTCGAGGCTCCAACCAGCTGTTTTGTTTTTTTTTCCCCTAACTGTGGGGCTCAGCGATCCGTGCCAACCACCACCGGCAGGCTTAAAAGTCACGAATCTCTACCATTCCGTCCACGCTGTTGATCTGCGCAGATAGATGTCCCAAGCTTCTCATTCCACACGCGCACAGCACAGATCCCCGGGCAGGACCCCGTCCACAATCCGCCTTGTTCTGGGAGCTTGTGGTATGTGCCCTCCTACACTAACGCCATCTTGCAGTTCACTTTCAATTAGATTGCTTTAGGGCTTTTGATTGGACTACTTCAGTGAGGCATGACCCATACTGGGTCTCCACCCTTTTGCCTGGTCTTATATAAACTAAGAAGATACAGAGAAAGAAGAGACACAGTGAAAGGGAGCTCTGCCATTTTAACCCTGCTATCTGAAAGAGAGGACTCCAGGTTTGCCCATTGCTGCAGAAAGACAGAGAAGCCTGGAGAGGTTCAAGGCGAGAAGCCCAGGGAGAGACACCTGATTGCCTATAGCCGAGCTCAAGGAGAAAGTAGAGAGAGACTGGCAGACCCACCTTCTTGCCTGGCCATGTGGCAGGGCTCCAGGATCTGCTAGCCGCCAACTTTTGGTGAGAAAATATCTCTGATTATGCCTTGATTGGGACATTTTCTCAGCCTCAGAACTGTAAGCTTTTACCTTTTTATCCCATGATAAAAGTCAACACATTTCTGGGATATTGCATTGGCAGCCTTTGCCAAACCAAGACATCAGGTAAAGGTAAAGTTGTCATGGTTCAAGTATGGGTGGGGATGGGGAGGAAAAGGCATGTTTAGATCCAGCAACAAAAGTGGAAATTGATTGAAGCCAGCCATTTTGGGGATTGTGGTCCAGAGTCTTCATGTCCAGAGTCTTAATCTGCCAAAAGTATGGGCAGACCTGAGACTGTAGGTAGAAGGAGACAGCCTCATTTGGCTGGAAGAAGGAAGGGAAAAGGCAGACTGCAAAACAGCCTGGACACCCAAGTTCCAGATCCACTGGACCATCAGAACCTCTCTGAACCACCCCTGCCACATGCACTGGCCAGGATAAGTTGATACCTATAACTACTTTTCCTGCTTCCACTCTGCAGAGCTTTATTCATGCTGCAAACTCTTCAACATACTTTACTGAGGCTTGTATAATTTTATGAAAGCAATGTAACTGTGTTTTGAATGTGTGATGAGAAGATATTAAAGTTAATATGTGCTATCACTTAGTGACTTAGGGTAATAGATAAAATGTGCTATCACTATCAGTTAAAAGCAAAATAGTAGATACTTTTAAAAAGCACAATTAGGTCAAAGTTTCCAAGGCAGAGGAAATAATTTATACCAACTGCAAATAATAGTAAGCATTAACATGAAAACATAGAAATGAATTTTCCTATACACACACCTAAGTATATGTATACACATACACACATATATAGACACATGCATATTTATGCCCTTGCATATGTGTGAACACACACACAGAAATCATTTTAAATTAAGGCAAAGGACAACAACAACAAAAATCCCATAAACTCTCAGGACTTAAAAGCAAAAAGTAGCAAGCAGTACTCACATACCAAAAAATTACTTCCTTGGCAAAATAAGGTCTTTTGTGAAAGGAATTTTTCAGCAAACAGATTTTGACAGTTGACACCCCTTGAGCACCGTTTGTGAAAAACATTTTTTTTTGCTGTAATTTGATGAAGCAGGAAGTGGAAATCAATAGGACGTTGCCAAATGTGTTCTTTTGCAGATGCCCCTTTCTCTCCTTTGCTCCTGTTCTGTAGTAGATAAGAGATAGGAGGAGCCCAGAACACAATATATGGATTTTTTGAAAACTAGCATAACAAAGGAAGCTACAGAACACTTTTAACTCTAGAAATGTTTTCAGCACTATGTTGTATATTTAATATGTAGCAAAACAGGCCAATTTCCAGTCCAACGGTGAGTTGGGAGTTTATATGATTCCCCAGAACTTCAGGGAAGACCTTCTTCAGTGGAGCTCTCCTTCATATCTCTTAGCACTGCTGGTTTCCATGACAACCTGGCCAGTGTCTACTTCAGTTTTGCAAATACTGTCCAAAGCCCATTAGGCCTAAAATATTCTTTTTAGACTCTCAAATCTGTCTTATTTCATCTGAATTTTCTTCTGCATCCTCTCCCTTTAGTTACCTTCAGTTGTGAGGTGAGGAATACAAGGTTTTATAGTAGCAAATATACTTAATAGTCATACTAGTCAAGTATAGATTGTGGAGAAAACAAAAGAAAAGAGGGCCAAAGTAGTTCCCAGAATACTTTCAGGTCTGTTGCCTCACCATCACTCAGTTTGTCTCAGGCTGCATTAGGCCCTGGGATGCTAGTTCTATGCTTATTCACTTGGCTCTTCTGAAGATTTCATTTTAAATGCCAAGTGGGTAAAATGAAGAAATGATGATGCAATGCAGTTGAAGATACACGGCTCCATGAGCGGACACCTTAGCTCTGCCCCTGAGCTTCTGTCTCTGTATCCCTGAGCTAGTATAAAAGGGGAAATGTGAGAGAGGGCCTCTGAGGAACTTTCCTGTTTCATCATTCTGTGACCTATTGTGAGCAGAACTGAGTCTTCCCATCTTTGAATATATCAATGTTGCTAGAATCAAATATTCTTTCAGCAGTTTGGTGATTAAACAGACCAATCCTAATCTTAACTCAAGAGTAAAGCAGAACAACAACAACAAAAAAACAAAAAACAAAAAAAAAAATCTCTTACAGTTCAGAGATAGCACTTCTAAGTATTCCCTCCAAAGGGTCTACTTCATTCCACAGTTCAGAGTAGCAACTGGCATCTCCAGACATATAGTCTGTGCTCAGACACACACCGGCATATACCGGACAAATTCAATACTAATTGAAATATTTCAAAATTGCTCTATATACATTAATTGGGCTGTTCATGAAAATGCTTAACAGGACACATTCTATTAAACAAAGCCAGTTTCAGAAGTAGTTGGGCCAAGTAAAGTTATGTTTATTTCTCCTGAAATTCTACTCACACTTGGACATGCCCAATAGCCTAATTATCTTCAACTGCTTACCAAACTCAATACAAAGGCTAGTCCAACAAATGAACTCCCTAGAGGGGCATCTCATCAGTCATTTGTAAACAAAGCAGTGCAAATTTATCAGACCACAGGTATCAGATCAGTTTCTTAAGTTCATTTATTAGATGAGCATTTCATAGTGGATTTGAAAGATATTAGGTCTGGGGGATGAAGTGCTGTGGAGTGGAAAGATGCAACCTTGTAGCCAAAGGATAACTGGAGGGAGCTGGGTCGCTTATGGGTGGCAGGAGGTCTTCTTAGTGAGGGCCTCAGTTTTCCCCAGTGGGTTGTGGTAAAGTTTTCCTTTTTATTTTCCTTGGAGTTAAGGAGCCTTAATTTTTGCATTTTGTGGTTTCTGGTTTTTGTGCAACTGGGAACAGTTGCAATGACTTGTGAATATCAGAGGAGATAGTATAAAACAGACAAATCATATGTAAATGTTTGTGTAAGCTATCAGGAAGGTCTGAGGAAGGCCTGAGCAACGCAAATCTAGGAATCCCAAACATGCTGATACGGTTCATTTGATTGGATTACACTTTGAGTCTCTTGACACCTTCATGAGCAATGTTCGATGACTCCTGCAAAGTGTTACATTTCATCATGGAAATGTTAGGTCATTGAAAAATGAATAAAGGTCAGTAGATATAGAAAAATTGTGGCCTTTGGAATCCTGGTGATAAATGGGCATATTTTCATTTTCTTAAGGTTACCTGTATTGCTTGAGATGTAGGAGGCATTTTTGTATGGGAAGTTGAGGATTTGGCTGAATGCCTCAATTTTTCATTGTACTAGATCCTAAGTACAGCCACTTGATTATATTTAATTCTGCTTCTAAAAGCTTTAGTTATTTAAAAAAAAAAAAACCTGAAGACCATTGTTTCTAAGCAAAATGATAAGAGATCTTTTAAAAAATGAGCCAAACCCAGCCTAATCAAGATGGTAGCATGAGACCCTTCAGGGCTCTGTGCCCACACAGAAATTTGAACAACTAGCAAGAACTGGCGGAAACATCTTTCTCTGGGCTCTGAAGCAGGCAAGTAAAATAGGGAATAAATAGATGGATCTGGAACCTAGCAAAAAGTCCACGTGGATATAAATACCCCCAAGATGGTGGAATCCAGGAGAAGCCCTGGATATTCTGCAGGGACCTTATCATTAGACCCTCCTGGGGGATTGATAGGTGGGGTAATGAATCAAAACAGCAAACAGCTAGAAATCCTCCCCTACCATTAGCAAAGGGGCGGAATAATTAATGGTTTAAAAAGCAAGCGCAAAAGCCTTTTGCTTTCTCTCTCTCGCCTTTTTTTTTCTTTTTATTAATTTTTAAAAATTTATTGAATTATATCACTCATACATGAACCTACATAAACTGTAAGTGTATAGTAATAGTTGTGAACTTACAAAACAAATATACATAACATCATACAGGGCTCTCATACCTCACCCTACCACCAATACCATGAATTGTTGTGAAACATGTTTTTTTTTATGTATATATTTTAAAAGATGCTTAGATTACATAAATGTTACACAAAAATTACAGGGATTCCCATGTTCCCCACCTCCCACACCTCCCATAACATCCCACATAAACATCTTTCATTAGTGTGTCTCTCTTGTCTTTTGACCCCTGTTCTTGCCTTCTGCGCCCTGCTTTCACCGTGTATCCCCACACATGGATCAACACCTAAGTAAAACCTGGACATTTATAATCTATAATGGGAAGTTTTAGTCTCTAAGTCGGTCTTCTTTATCACTCTTCAGTCCCTTCCTCTCTATCTGGGACCCATGACCCATGATCTGTTATTTTCTACAATTTCTCTTCCCTCCCTACCTTAATAAATTACTGGCCTAATCAATTTGGAGCGCTCTTGAAATTCATTTCCTGCAGCTTAGCCAAGGACCTAAACAAAATCCGGTTACAGCTCCAGAAAACAATGAAAGAATTGCAGTAACAGGGTGAGCATAGAATCAAGAAAAAAGCTTAAAGGTAGTAGGATCTCATGCCTGGTTGGGCCCTCTCCAATCCCCACTGGCCTGAGCTCCCAGGGCAGATCCCTGGTTCTGGTTCCAGAGAGAGCAGAGTGACCCTCGTTGCACATTCTGGGAACATAGACGTGTGGTCCAATCTGTGTGGTGGTAGCCTGAGGGACTGCCGTCCCAGAATTTGCCCTCCATGTACAAGGCAGCTCAGAGAGCTCTCCTACAGAACGCCGTTGGAAAGCAGTCAAGTTGTGCTGCCTGTGGCAAGGGATTGAGATATGGTGCAGTGCCTGGGATTGTGAGGAAACTGTTTCCTATGGAAGAAGGGACATTTGTAAGTGAGTAAATGGGGGAATTCCTAGGGCCACACATGCATGCCCTATACAAGGTACAGATATAGAAAGGAACCGAAGGCCTTCGTTTCGGCCTAGAACTAGCCTCATACAGCCCCTTATATGATTATACCCTGAAGGAGAGCATTCAAGTAAATCAATCTGCAAAGACTGGGCAAGGTGTTTGTTCCCTACCTGCCCCCTATTTTTTTTGTGTGTGTTAGTTCCTGGTATTCAAGGAAAACTACCCTCATAACACTAGCTGGATACAAATCTAAGAAACAGACACTCTGCAGAGTGTCAATTTCAGGTATAACACATTAAAATATCAAAATATCCATGTCTCCACAAAAGATTACAAAACAGGCAAAGAAACAGGAAGTGATGGCCCAGGCAAAGGAGAAGATTAAAGCTTCAGAAACCATCAGCAAATAGGACCAGACCTGGAACATACCAGACAATGACTTTAAAACAACAACAATGGTTCTAAATATACTCAACAGAGACAATGACATTTAAATGTAATACATGATACTGGATGGAATCTAGCAAGGGAGGGGAAAAGGATCAAAGGGACATTATTGGGACACAGGAAAAAATTAGAATATAGGCTGTAAGCTTTATTTCAATGTTAAATTGCTTGAACTTGATAACTGCTCTTAAAATTACCTAAGAGAATATCCTTGTTCTTAGGTCATGTACATGGCAATATTAAGTATTCAAGGAGTACGATAAATATAGCCTACACTCAAGTGTTCAGGAAATGAATTGATAATTAGAGAGACAGATAGAATGATGCAGTAAATGTGGCAAAATGTTAAAATTGGTAGTCTCAGTATTTGGCAGGGGTGGCGGGGGCAGTAGGGGTATGTTGGAGTTCTCTGTATGTGGTTTACATTATTTTTGTAACTACCTTGTATGTTTGAAAGTATTTCAAAATAAAAAGTAAACAAAAAAAATAAAATTAAGATTCAATAACCAGTTTTCAAACAACTGCATTAATCCAAGAAAGAAGACTTTGGTCCCTAATGTCTCCCAAGAAAAGGAGATACTCAACATTCTGTCGCTATCTTGCCGATCTTTGCCTTGGAAATTACTTTCACAATATTTCCTAATGAATTTGGAGAACATTCAGAAAGAGGCTTATACATCAAAGAGTAGGAAAGCCAATTTAAGCTTTAGAATAAATACCCAAATCTCCTATCTTTTCATATTAGTTATTTGCTCTAATCCTTGCAAAGTAACCTATAATAATGAGGGGAGGGGCTGGAAAAAGGAGGAAGAAGGGAAACTACTGGGTTTGAATATCAGATTAAAAACAGACAAGAATACACAATACCTTACATGTGAGTTGCAGAGTGAGGGTAGGTAGAGGGAAGAAAGGAAGAGTGTTCAAAATCTACATGGGCTTCTTAAAAACATATTCCCCAATGAGAACAATTTTCCACAGAGACTTACTGTAATCGAAATGATGGGTTCTGATTACCATCTAGGAAAAATAAACTGAATCCCTTTTATTATAAGCCCTCATGTTCATAAGCTAGAGGTAATAAATAGTATCTACCTCATATGGCGTTTTTGCAAGGATTAAATTTAGTTTAAAATTTGATTAAATTATATTAAATATTTATATGAAAGTAGAATGATACATGATACATTATAAGATTGTAGGGGTCGTGTTTAAGTTTGCTATTATTATTACCAATAATAATAGTAACTAACATTTAATTATCCCTTAAAACAGGGTTTCTCAAACTTAGGACTATTGACATTTTGGACCAGATATTTCTTTGTTGTAAGGGTCTGTACTGTGCACTGTAGGATGTTTAGCAGCCTCTACCCACGAAATGCTAATAGCTCCCACTCCTACAGCTGTGACAATCAAAAATGCCTCCTTAGCCAATGAGGTTTATCCGAGGCACGATTATTGCTAATTGAAAACTTTTCCCAAGTGCCAACTGGCAACACAACTGGAAAAAGACCTTGAATAAAAGGGGGAAACGGTAAAGACAAATGAGTTCAAGTGGCTAAGAGACTTCAAAGAGAGTCGGGAGGTCATCCCAGAGGTAACTCTTACGCACACCTCAGTAGGAGCTCATAGAACATCTAAGTGCCTATCACCCCACTCAGTGGGGTTCCTGAGAGCTCCGGAGACACCCTGGTCTTATATAAGGGCGGATAGCCCCAGAGACTGATGCCTTATCAGTGGGTTCTATTTTGGAATCTGTGCTCCTGAGAGTGACAGAATTAGACTCAAATAAGTCCTCCCTGCACATGGTTCACCAGTCCCTTCTATTCAAACCTACATGTGATGCTGGAGTTTCTTAGGTATACTTCCAGAGACTGGAGCCTCCCACCTACCTATGTGCCAGGTGTGCATGAAATCTAGGTGGAGCTGCAGCTCCTGCCCTACAGCTCAATGGACTCATCCAAGTCACCTGGTGAGGAGACAACGATGGGAAATGGCCATCCCAGGGAATGGAGAGGGCCTGCATCTGCAGGCAGGATCATCCCACCCACCATATCCATGGGATATAAGCCCTCTCTCACTTGGAGTTGGAGTGGACATCACCATCCCAGTCGCCTCTGGATTGGGGGAAGAACTATGGACTAGAGTGGACTTGATGGTATTCTCTTGCTCACATATGGTGATTCTAGCAATGTGAGAAATTATAACAATGAGGTGGAGCCAGTGGCCACTTGACAGTTTTTGGGTAGGGAGGGGATGAGCAGTTGAAATACAGGGGCTTCTTTGGGAGTTGGAGGTTGTCCTGAGTACTGTTGTGGCAATGGATGTAGGCCATTTTAAATCAGCACACACCACTCAGAACTGAGTGGGAGAGAGTGTGGTCTACAGTGTGAACTGTGGTCTATGGTTGGTGGCAAGGCTCCAGGATGTGTAAGTTCATTGAGGTTGGTGGGCCACACTATGGGAGATGTTTGTGTTGGATGTGGTGGGAGGTGTGGGAGGTGGGCAACATGGGAATCCGAGTGGGTTCCGTATAATATTTTAGGTAATCTAAGCACCTCTTAAAATATATGTATATATATATATAAAAAATAACATTTTTGTAAGCAAATACACATATATGCATATATATATTTATATATCATTTTACAAATGTTTGTATGTATTATGAGAATTTTGATTTTTACCCATAATAAAAAAAAAAAAAAAAAAATGCCTCCAGACCATGCCAAACTTCTCCTGGCGGACAAAATCACTGCCTGTTGAGAACCACTGCCTTAATATATCCCAAGCACCATTCCACGTGCTTTATATATGTTATCTATTAAGTAGGTACCATTTTAATCCCCATTTTATAGATACTGTTAACTGAAGTAGAGAAAGGTTAGGTAATTTGTCCAAGTTATACAGCTAAACTTGATAAACCCAGCATTCAGATTTACATTGCCTGATATTATCCACTATGTTATAAGGGGTGTGAAGCTCTTAGCAAAGAAAAGAACAAACATTTATTATTTATTGTATTTACAAGGTAGTTTCTTGTTTTCATTTTGGCATGTTGATGAAGCAGTCAGTTGAGTTCTGAAAAACAGAATAACTTTCATGCCCTGCTTCTTGGCACTAAGAGGTTCAGCTAAAATGGTTTATTATAAAATAATGATATGGATATGTTAGAGTACTTTGAGTTTTATATTTACTTCAGCTCTTAAAATAACATCAGTTTGCCACAATTCAACACTTGTTGGGCATTTAAAGGTATGAGACACAGGGCTACAAATATATTTTTAAAAAGATGTAAATGATGGTTCCTATAGTGGGTGCTTGGAAGAGTTTTTTCAGCACCTACTTTTGAAAACCCATTCCTTGTACACATAACCTCCTCTGTCCAATGCTTGTCTTTAACGAGGGAGCCAGCATGATAGTTGAACATAATTCTGCCTCCTGGGGAGTGCCTATCCCAGGCTGGGCCACTGAGACTCCAACCTGGGGTTTTGAACCTTAGGGTAAGAGAGAGTCTGTGGTCTCCCTCACCTGTGGGTGAAGGTGTGGGCTATAAATCTTTTGGAAGTTAGTGGTGGTCACATTCCCAGCATGTGGAGAAAGACTACTCCAGTGGCAGACAACAACTGACATACACAGAGAGAAGCAGAGATGAGAGATGCCTTGGGGGTTTTTCAATCTCTGTTTTTAGTTATTTCCAAGGCTGGGCTGCACCGAGTCTCATATACCTGGCCTGTTCAAATCTTCAAACCATCTTTAGAGACCCTGCACAATGAAGTCCCTTTGGACTGAAAGCCAGAAGTATTCTGTCCTTTGCAACTAAGAAAATTTTCATTAATTTTGCATGTATTTTCTAGAAACTTACAGAGCTAGAGATGTTTTTGGTGGAGGCATATCATGGAGGCCTTTGCATGGCTACCATAGGTAGAAGACCCGTGGAAGTCTTTCATGGAGATTTGATAACTTGAAGCATTATGAAGGCTAGATTGAGGAGGTAATACACTGGGTACTGGGGACCTCTTGGAACTTAATGCAGAAGTTTAGGGAGAAAGAAATGAGGTCTTAAAATATAAGTAACATGAACAAGAACTGAGATAGATTGGAGGAGGGAGAGAAGATTTTGAATTCCTAGTAGGATACAAGATTTCAGGTAGTCAATGCTAGTAGCTTGGGGGAGAAACTTGGGGTAACTTAGCAAACCCTAGCCTGGCCAAAAGTAACTTGGAGATTTTATTATCCTTGGGCAGACAAGAAGCCACAATACATGTATTTATTTAACAAATTTTTAGTAAGAGCCTATCACATGCAGATCATTTTCTAAGTGCTTGGATAAGATAGAGAACCAAAACAACAAAAATCTATGCTCTATGGACCTTTCCATCTAACAGAAGGAAGGACAGACAACAACACATGGAGACTCAAAAGCATCAGGGGAGGTGTCCAGGGAAGGTTGTAATTTTAAATCAGGCAGGCCCCTTTGGAAATATATTATCTGTCTTATCTCAAAGATCCATTTTTAATCAAAACTTAGGTAGACATCAAGAAACCTCTACCATCAGCATGGCATTTATAATATCTCTCAATTTCACCCCTCTCTAAACATAGCATAAGCACCCATTTTTAATGACTGTAACGGGGAGAGAAGCATGATGATTAGAGGGGGAATACATTGGTTTACCACTGCAAACTTTGCCTTTGTCCTGGAAGATGTCTGCATCTTCTCCTTGTGACTTCCTGCCATCTGTCCATAAGCACTAAAACGATTTTCTTTATCACCTATTCTGGAACACGGGACCCCTCAGATTTAGGATCAGTAGGTACAAATTCCAGAATAACACAGATTCCATATAACAAGTAGGACAAAGAGGAAAAGCATTAAAAGACATTACTGGAACTCAGGCAGTAGCCAAGTATCTTGGTTTAATGCATGCAAAATGGAGGCAACAGCTGCTGGTATTGCTGAAGACCAACCAGTAGTCAAAGGGAGCTCTGTTGTGATAACATGTTCTCTCTCTGTGCTGTCCAGTATGGCCGCCACCATTCACAAGGAGCTATTGGGCACTTGAAATGTGGCTAGTGTGACTAAGGAGCTACGTTTTACTTTGTTTTAATGAATTTAAATTTAAATTTTAATAACCACATGTGTTTAGTGACTGCTGTATAGGCCCTTGATTTTTACATGGGGAGTCCAGAATTCTCTCCTAATCCCAGCTGATGTCACTGCAACATCATTTGCCATTCATTTTAAGATAAAAACTTTTCAAGGAGGAATCATATTTTTAGGCAATTATAAGCATCTTTCTGCAGAAATGAGCTCTACATTTAGCGTTCTGGATTGGGTGCCAAGAGAGAATGGGCTCAATTGTGTCCCCTGGTTTGTGAAGCTTCTGGAAAAGGAGCCATGTGAGCAGTTTTACTGACAGCATGTCCACACTGTCTCTAGAATCCACTCTAGGAGCAAATAGGTTCTTGGTTCTACTTCTAGAGAGGGCAAGCTATGCCCTTTCTGGGGCTTCAAATATTGATAGTCACCAAGTATGTGAGGGATTCATGTGACTGGCTGAAGAGCAGGGTCTCTCTTTTCTTCTCCTGTTAAAGTTGCCAAAGGCATCTCCCTGTGCTTACAATAGATTCCCCTACCTCTTCTTCTCTCCTCTTTCCCTAAGGAGAGATAATTGGACTGTGTGATTTCCATTAAATGTAATGTGCCACATGCAGATGAAACACAATAGCAAAATGCATTAAGATAGAATCCCTTGGAAAAAATGGTCTGCGCGCTTTTCCATTTGTTAAAATTAGCTACCAAATTATTTTTGTTTTTGTACAATTAAATGCAAAGATTTCATTTACCCTTTTATAAGGTTATTTGCATTTCATCCTCTTAAGAACAAATTATCTTGTGTTTTTATGAGAGAAGCATCACAATTGTTTTGTTGTTTTGTTTTATACATATATTTTAAAAATATATACACATTTGGTATGCACCAACAGACCACATAGGGGTGCTCTAAACCTATCAGAATCACACAGAAGAGCTTTGCAGTTGTTAGTTGGAAATGCAGTGAGCCTCACTTCAGTTAGAATTCTCTCTAAAATGGACTACTGATAACTTTCCTTTAAAAATATGTCTTCTAGCATTCATCATGTTGCAAGATAGATCCTTCGTACATACTCTAAAGTGATGAGCTGAACAAACAGCGCTAAGAGAAAGCCATTTGAAAAAGCCCTATCTCATCTATAACCTGAAATAACCATTTTTTTTCCTTCCATAACTATCATATTATTAGGTTTTAATTAAGTTCATGCCACAGCTCAGTGGTTAGGTTTAGGAACCACATGCTCAAAAGGCAAAATGAATTCCACAGTATCTATTATAGACTCCTTTGCTTAATCAATCTCCTTGTCCCAGCCCCAAACTACTTTGGCTGACAGTTGTGCTTGGTAGGCCATGAAACAGTTCAGAAAGTCAGGGCGAGAGTGTTCTCATACCAGTATGAGCTATCAGGACTAAGCTATCCACGTTATTCTTTTCAAGTGCTTGGATTTTACTAATTAGATAGGGAAAACATAAACAGTGAACTTTGAAACATAGCAACCATGTAAAAGTGCAATGTGAGAAGAAACAATACTGCTTCTTCAGCCAGTCTGAATTGTGCTGGGGACTACCTCATGTTCCAAGCCAACTGTCTTTTTTCATGACTGGCCTTAGCTATTACTGCTACATTGCAGTGGGGCACTACGATTCGCGGGCAATTTAATCTTGCTTATAATCATGGGCATGTATGATTGGGAATGACCAGAAAATACACAGTCTTCACTTTCTTCTGGTGATTCAGGAAAGATGTAGAAATTGTACTTCGGTTGGCATTTGGAAAAAGCTTTGTCTTATATTTTGAATATTTAGGTGGTCTATGCATGAGTGGTCTATTGCCATGTTAATGTTGTGTGACAAATAATAACAAAGCCCAGTGACTTAAGCAAAAAGCATTTATTTATTTCATGCATAATCTGGTCTGCGAGGTAGTTCTTCTGGTCTCATCTAGGTTCCACAGATCCCGTGTCTGCAGTTAGATGCAAGTCACTAGTCAAGGACAGGACTCCTGGGTTCTCTTCCACATGGTCTCACATCCTCAAGTTTGCTCCCTGGAGGATGAGGGTTCCTAGAAAGAAAGGGAGCAGAAGCATGCTAGGCCCCTTGTGGCATAGGCTCAGAACTTGTATACTGTCCCTTGTGCCACATTTTATTGGACACAGGAAGACACAGGCCAGCCGAGATTTAAGGGGTGGGGATGAAACTCCACCTTCTTGATGGAAGGAGAATTGGGGCCATATTTGCAATCAATCTATCATAATCTGTGTGACTTTACAAAGATAATAAAGAGAACTGGGCTCTAAAGAAATATATCAATACCAAGTTTGTGGGGTCTAACTTAGTTTGAGATTTAAATCCTGCCCGTTGCTGCCAGAGCATGTGGGATATTGAAGAAATAAAGATGAGCAATCTAAAAGAAGGCAATAGTAAAACTTAATTTGTTTAAGATATTGGTCACCTTGATTATTGGTCTAAAGCAGCGTTTGAACATATCTACAGTGTATATTATATCATCCACAGGCTAGCTCAAAATTCTAATGAAACCAATCAAAATACTTATCCATTTAAGATTTGAATCAATTCAATCAATTGATTGATCACAGGATCAATCAATTAATTAGATTTGTATAGTTACAATAATGGACATTTACTATGGCTTGACCAAACCAAAAAAAGTTAGAAAACCACGAAGCTAGAATATTTACAATAAGTTTTATCACGATGAAATGTTTTGACCCTTATTTCATCGGTTTTATGTAACAAGAGTGAGATTAACATCATAACTTTTGCATGCTAACTATGATTAATAGAGCTATCTTAACAAAGAACAGGATTAGTCCTGTTTGCCAATGAATAGGGTTCATTACTATATTCATTTCCCTTCTGTTGTCAACATCAAACTATCCAAATTGCAACTCAGGGGCCAAAACAAAACAGACAGCCACTGTTTCTCTTGCAAACCATTGCTTTTCTTCTTAGGTCACGATTCTTTCTATACAAGCTGTCTGAAGCTGGTAGGTACATGAGAGCTTTCTCTTTTCAGCTCTATATATTAGATGTCTAAAATGAAAAACATCTTTTTGATGATCCCTGTGGTTATTGTTTTTCAAATTTGGCAGCACATTAGAATCACCTGGTGAAACTTTTAAAAATACTAGTATCTGTCTCTTACTCAAGACAAATTAAATCTGAATCTCTGGAGAGGTGGGGCCCAAGCAAAGTCCCTGGTGACTCTAATGTTTAGCTAAGCTTGAGAACCACACTTTAGGTGAATGATCAAAGGTAGCATGTTAATTTGATTCAGGATTTAAGCTCACTCATGTATCTTATTTTTTATTTTAGTATAAATTTATAAATATACAATGTTGCTTGAACATCTAGACTAAAGTTATAAATCAAAGCAATTGTCTTTATGTGAAGGGAACTGGTTATTTTACTTTTCATCCAGATTCTTAAGCCCTTGGAGACAGATGTTTAATTGTATCCAGTGTCTCTGGTAATTTACCAATTCTTACTGCTGGAAGAGTTTAGGAAGAGTTGCTCTCTGAAAACCTCCTCTCAAACACAAGTAAAGTCATAATTTATGATTAGTGGCTGTGTAGACCTTGCCTGGTAAGCCTGAAGGTGGTACAAATTCTCTCTTATTGTCATTCAACACTCCTAAAGAAATATGAAGAGAAAGAAACAACCCAACAATAGCAAGAAAACCTTTCTCAGCAGCCTAAGAGAAAAGATGAAAAAGAGACCAGAAAGCTGGAGGTAAAGTTTTTTCTTTGTTTGTTTTGTTTTATTTAAGAAAGACTTACTTTAAAATATTCTCCCTTTCTCAATCTACATGGGAGGGAAAAAAGGAAAATTAATGAGAAAGGGCTTTAATATCACTGTACAAAGGAAGAGACAGAAAACCATGCTGAACCACACTGCAGTTCCCTAGGCTGGAGACCAGTGGCCAAGCTGGCAAGATGTATGGCCTTTAGCCCCTGCCCCCTGGCCCCCAAGCAAATGGGGACAGTCTAACACCTATTGCTTAGGTATAGTATTGACAGTGCCTTCTTGCAGACTCATCGTTTAACAGATTTTTTCTTCGGGCACTTCTGTTTTATAAACTGGTGCTGTCCCAGGATTGCTGTTCATTCCCGACTATTGGTCATTTCTCAGTTGTTCAATATTTTGATGCATATCAATAGAAATAGAACTCAATTGAGCAATTAGTGTGCACACAAGACTGGGACAGTGTCTGGCACCTTTTTATGCATTTTCTTATTTAATTCTTACAATATTCCTACAAAATCGATACTGTTATTACTTCCCTTTTGGAGATATAGAAATGGATAATTAAGGAGATAAAACATTTCTCACAGTTATTTAGCAACTCTTCCTGCTGGTGGAGTATATTGGTTGCCTGTGTTGTTTCAAGTCTTACATAATGTACCAGTTATACACATGGAGACCTGA
The DNA here is from genome assembly GCA_026826555.1 of Tolypeutes matacus. Taxonomy (NCBI): domain Eukaryota; kingdom Metazoa; phylum Chordata; class Mammalia; order Cingulata; family Chlamyphoridae; genus Tolypeutes; species Tolypeutes matacus. The sequence continues at coordinate 4,624,865 of JAKSZT010054561.1, read as the reverse complement.
CTCCATTTAAAATCATGGAAAACTTTGGCTGGTGTTATGACTTAAATGTTTTTTAATAATAGAATATCATATAGATCTACAACACACACACATCTAAGAGGAACTTGAAAAGAAAGCTCTTCTTATGAGGTAAGATTAAGTAGTAAAATTTACTTAAAATTTGTAACAGGAAATAAACTTCTCTCTCTTAATACACACACACACACACAATTACACCACCTCTGCCTTTTAGTTTATTCCATTACTTCCCTCCCTATGATCAGCTGCTTTTATATACATTTCAACCTCTCCATTATCTTTGTACTTCTAGCAACAAAATATTTTTCTTCAGATGAATTCTTACTGTCTTTGGTTTTTAGAACTTGGGAGTTTGAGAAATGTTGCTTTAAATATGTGAAATAAATCTTCAAGTCTGTTTCTAGAGTAGAGGCACTGAAGAAGTCTGAAGAGTTAATTTGGTTTGGTATCCCCTTTTTCTCTTTAAGCAAAACTGGTCCCCAGCGAAATTGTCATGCTCTTTTTTCACCATAGTTCCAATACATGGAGGAATTTCTTCTAGTGAATCATTCTTATTCCAAGGAAGCCTTTTGTTTTTGGATATCCCTTGTGGTTTCATTTAGGCCAACTCTGATGGCTCACCAGGCTAAGTTGAACCTCCTTAGTGAGCTGTCTTCACTCTGAAAATTTGGATGTGTTTTCAAAATAGCAAATGTGTACTTTGGGAGCCAATTTTTGAAAGGTCAATATATTGCATTTCACAATCTGCACTAGATTTTTGTTTCTACACACTTGTGCTGGTATATAGTTATCTGTGACGGTAGGCAAGAGTTTAGTCATCTCTTGTTAAATTTTATACATAGGCCTAGATATGTCTAAAATTCAGTTACAGAAACACTTGACAAGGAAAAATATCAAACTAAATTGTATAGTAGCCAACCTTTATAGCTGGAATACAACTAGCCTCTGTTGATGAGAAATCACTGGACACATAACTTGGAGGAGCAGGCAATAGGCTTATTATCTATGAACAATGCTGGATTGGCTGCCTGTCTTGCCAAGTTTGGTTCTCTCCACCGATCAGAATGTAGTTGCTCTATTGTACAGTAAGCCAATTTAACACAACTACACTAAGATCTATTAGAGAAAATGATTACATCAACATGCATCATTTGGTACAACAGAAATGAAGCCACTGTATTAGAACATTTTCTTACAATCAATGTTTCTCAATTTGATTTGACATTTACTTTCAATAAATGTCTAGCTTTACCTTGGCATTTATCTAGCAACAGGAGACTATTATCTTATGACAGTGTTCTAGTCCAATGACATTATCTGTCACATGAATATGTTGAAAAATATGTGCAGTAATGAGGAGCCTATTAGGAAGAGGCAAAACAATTAAACAAAACAGCTGTGTAAATGACAGTATTATTAAGATTAATATTCAGCAAGTTAAAAATATACAGTAAAAATTTGAAATATATTTTGAAATTTATGAGAGTAAATTTGCCAAAATTACCCCAAACACCTCAGATTGAGGTAAAAACTTTCTGGTAAGCCTCTTTCCTTTTGTCTTTCTCTTTGTCACCAACAATGACAGTTGTGTGGGTTTTGATTAAAATCCCCAAATGTTTACAGATGAGATCCTGAAAACTTACTTTTCTATGGCATCTCATACTAGATAAATTATAAAGGAGTGTATACACATATATCTATTTTATTTTTGGGAAAAAACAAAAACTGTCTTGCTTCAAATGGGGAAATCTGTACTAGCTCCTGGGGTTGGCTGGAAAGGGGACTCCAGCCTCGGCTCAAGGATGGAGCAGCTTGGACATGGTTCCTAGAGATGCTGCTGTGGCTTCCTCCATCCCTCTGGCCAGTTTTGTCTCTTTTTTTTTCATATTCCATTTGATTATTTTCCCTTGTTTGAGGCTGATAGTTTTCCTTCAGCATAAACAGTACATGCTCAGTAGATAAGTGATATTTTTGTCCCTAAACAAGCAACACAATTTAGAGGAATAGTCAGTAGGTTCCAAGGAGATGTGAGTTTTAATCCACACTCTATTGCTGATAATTAGCATTGATATTTTTGGGCAAAACACTGCAACTCTTAGGGCTTTCTTCATCTCTAAAATGGTGACCCCTGGTCTATGTGATATCTAAAGTCCTTCCAGAGTTAACACTCTATGAGTATATGACATACTTCTGTTAGGCATTCAAAGAGCAAAATTATAGTGAGTCAACAGCTCTGGCACTCTGATAAACTAAACTGTTATGTGAATGACCTTCCTGGAATCCTATTATCTTTCAAAATATAAATCTGTGAATTTACTCATTCAGAGCTGCTATTGGAGTCAGGCCAAAGTATTACTGCTACTGCTATCCCATGTTTTTGTTTTCCATTTCCCATGTGCATGGACTATCTGTAGCTCTCTTAAACAACATTATTTTGCTATGAGGATCATATCCCATGATTGGGTAGTCAGGTTTTTGTATTCTGAATCTTGCAAATTTGATAGCTTGGTGGGTTTGCTCCTGAGCAGTAGTAACACATTTTTATAAATAAGTGACACTTCATATTTGAGGAATAGAATGAAGCCCAGGGTTTTTGAAACCTTCTCATTTTTCATGTAGATGCTCGATCATTGCTTTTGGATGAGATAATCTTCCAAGTTGAAATAACAGTGCAAGTAATATTGATGGAGCTGTGATATGATTAATATCATCCATGATATCAGGATATCATAAAATAAAGAGAAAAAAGCATGCCGAGTTAAGCCAACACGTTAACTGCTTTCACATGTATTCTTTCTAAAGGATTGCACTTTGAACCTGGAGCTTCTTTTATTAGATGAGAACCATTTATCAGATAACTTGACCAAGACTCATTAATGCACAACTTTGGAAGAAATGTTACTGGAGCCAGTGAAATTAATATGAACAGCAGTTTTGCTTTCTTACATAGAGATCTTTTGTTAAATGAGGAGCCTTTCTAGATGGTTTTACTCTTTTAGAATTAAAAGAAAAGATTCTTCAGTGGTGAAAACAACTTAAGCAGGGTGAAAAGAATCAGTTAATTCTCATTTTATTAAGACAAAATAATGCATCACTTCTGTATTTCTCTCTATAATATGCATAATTCTATTGTATATAGGTTTTCAAACATACTTATTGAATTGTATACCTTTATAGTGTCACAATTTATTATCTCAGAGAAAAATATTAGAGTATATTCATTACAGATAGAGACCAAGGTAGTGTCTAAGTTATAAAAGAAGACTGAATTTACCCTGACTTCAAATTTTTTCTTATATGCTTAAATCACCAACAAAACAATTCTGGAAAATAATTCTGTGGCTAATGACTTTGGGGTGATTTAAGGTGAATCACCTAACAGCTTCATTAGGTCAAATCACTGGCTACAGCTATCCCACATTCAGATACTAAGGCTTTCAGTGTCTTACTCTCTAATCTTAAAAGTCACAGTTTTCCATAACCCCACAGATACAGTTCTGAATATGATTTTGTCCATGATTTTAGATAATTTGTTAATCATAGTCAAATAAAAAATGCTCTCTTGATTAAGCAGTGTTATTAAGATCAAAGAAAGAAACTAGTCATAACACATTGCTTTGACCTACTACCTGGTCCTTGATGTGATGTGTTATCATCCAGGATCTCCTGCTGTTAAAGGAAGAGCATAGGCAAACTGCTGGGTAAACACTTCAGTACTCTTGGGCTCAATTTGGCAAATATTTACTATAAGTTTATACTGGTTGCCGGGGCTGAAAGAGAAATAAAGCTATATAAATTCTAGGGCCTATCCTCAAAGAATCTATAATCAGTCATGGGGAAGGTATGATGAGTATATAAATAATGACAATTCAATGCAAAATATAAACATTGTAAGGGGGATAAAAATGAAGCTGTGGTTCAAGTGAGGGAATGAAGCCTTTTAGTTGGACAGGTCCAAAAAATTTCATGGCTTAGAAAATATGACAGGCAAAAGTGGGGGAATAATGTTAGGAATGGCAGAAGTGAAGTGGATCATATTTGGGGAGAAGATTCTAATTCTGGTTTGGCATAGTCTAGAGTAGATGTAGCAAACGTTTTCTTTAAAGGGTTAGATAGTAAATATTTTGGGATTCAGGGCATACTGTCTCTGTATAAAATTCTGCCATTGTAACATGAAAATAACCATAGACAATTTTTATAGGAAATAGTATTATTATGAGTAGTAGACATAGACAGTAATGTAAAAGGGTCGATTTGAAACTGATAATACATAAATGAATGAGTATGGCTGCATCCCATAAAACTTTATTTACAAAAAAACAGGTGGCAGTCCAGATATGGCCCATGGGGTAGGCAATAGTTGGCCAACCCCTGGTTTGGAGACTGAAAAATACATGTTACAGTTTGGGCCATATCATCAAGTGTCTTGTATATCTTGTTCAGGAGTTTGTCCTTAAGTCAGTGGTAAGAAGACAACCATCGTTAGTTATTGGATAAGTAGAATTTAAAAATCATAGCTAACATTTATTTCATGCATGTTATATCCTAGGTACTATGATATGCACTTTCTGAAGATAGACTTTGAGTCATAATTGACTGGCTAGTGGGAGGATTTTGCTTGAATTGGCAGTCTTTCCAAGTCCCTCTTTTATCACCCAACATGAGCAAAAGCTCATGTTTATGGAGGTCAAGGAAAATATTACAGAAGAGGTTATATTTTAAATGACTATTGAAGAACATTTAAGCATATGTCTCCAGAGTTAAAAAATGAGAGTATTTCAGGAGAATGTACAAAAACACCACGCTGTCAAAGTGGATTAAATGTGGCTACTAGTTCAGTATATCAGTTTGGATTTTATGTTAATGTTAACTAGGCATAAATTTGTTAACTAGGTAAAGTTACTGGATACAATTAGGTAGAAAGGGGAAAAAAAGAACAGAAACTTATTACAGAGACAGCGATTACATGAATCAGGGCTAGGGTAACAAAGAGAAGAAACAGGGAGACACCCTATGGGCTGGTCAAGACTCAGACATGTGAGGAGGGGAGCTAGTTGGCTGGCACTGGTAACACTGAGAGGCCTTCAATGAAGCTGCTTCTGTAAGGCTCAGAAGAATTGCAAACAGAATTCTGCTACTTTCTTGCCAAGAAACTGTCACTTTAGGGTGAGGAGGGAAGGGGAAGTGTTGCTAGGGTGATAATCACAGGAACAGGAAGCTAACAGGAAGTGAACAGAAAACAAATAGAAAGTAAACAGACAGGGCCCAGGAAAACAAGCTGGAAGAACAAGTCCATTCTTCTTCCTCTAGCCTGGTAGCCTCCCTCCATCATCCCCTGTTGCCCAAAATCAACAGGGAAAAGCTGGAATGCAGATAAGCTCTCAGCCTTAGCATCACAAAGCAGGGTGATGATGAACTGAAAGTCAAAAGCTTACCAACTGGCACCTTTAGTATGTCTAACATATAAGGTACATGCTGGAATATTAGGCTGGATGAGTAGTTTGATACCAGGGGAGAGGTCTGGACTTTGTCCTGTAAGCAATGGGAAACCACCTGACATTGGGTGAGAGAATTAACAGACAGCATCACTCCTGGTTTTATGGTGCAGTGCATTCTCATTTCTAGCACAGTGTTGCCTAGTGTTCTGTCTTCAGAATGATGTGATAATGGTAACAAGTGTTCAGCATGTCCTTAAACAGTTACCGCTAATAAGTGATGCCAAAGCTTGACATAACAATGGCTTATTCATATGTTTTGTAGTGATTAGTGACTACAGTATTAATTTTTTTTTTTTTACTGAGGGCAGATCCACTGCTGACTCATTGATCTATCTTCAGAAACTTCCCAGTTCAGCACTTGTCCTTCTATTTGTAAATCAAAGATATTTTTAGTTAAACACAGTTTTAGAAAATTGAGCTTAATAGTCTCTGTGCAGAGTGCTAAATGCTCAGTTGAGGCTGTTATTTTTCCATACCAGACAGATGAATTATAAGAACAAAGGCAAGGAGAGGTGACCTAGCAGTGGCAGGAGAGATGGGTTTACCAGAGATGTGTAGTCATTGAGTATCCAAAAGGACCAATACCTTCATTTGTCTTCCCCAGAAACATTATGCGAGATCAAGGAAGACTAAGAAACATTGAAAAAAGAGTTAGGAATTGAGCAGGGCTGTTATGCTAGACTAAGAAAGACTTAAGAGTTAAGAACTGAGGGGAAATTTGAAGGAGAGCTTTTCTACATAATTCAGTCGGTAGGGATACATCCCATTGTCACTCATTAACTTGATTTTTTGATACCTTGAGGTCTTCATATAATTTTAATAGGGGCATTTAGAATGTGATGGACTAGAGGAAGATTGAAACTAATAAGTAAAATAAGGACTATTAACATTGATACTAAAGATTTTTTGTTAGCCTCAAATATTTGTCCTGTTCTTTTCTATGACAAATCTTCTGAAATAATTATTAATGCTTCCAAATAATTTTAAAAGAACTGAAAAATCTGTAGTGAAATTATTTCTTCAGTATAGAATATTTTTCTATGCCCAGTTATACAAGCATTTAATGGAGTTGATATTAATAAATTATTGCAATAGAATCTAATAACAGTAGCTTCCTGTATGACAAGACCAAATTTTCATTGAAAGTGAGAACATATATTATCATCAGAGACAGGGTGCTTGAATTGAAGATCACCACTCTATTAAAATAAAAAATAATGAAAATGATATTTGAAAAGAAAAAACATGTCAAGTGAATGCATGATATGAAGTAGATATCGTCTTTTTTTTTACTTTTTTGGTTTCTCTATTAACTCTTTGTGCTACTGGGAATTTAATATGCTGTCTACCCCTAAAATATGGGCCACAACTTATTAGACTACATGTTTTGGAATTAACACTAGTCATTTGGCTTGCTTTGTTTTGAATGATATTCTTATAGACAAATATCAAAACCCATAATTCCTAATTAAGAAACACAGCTAATAATCACAATGTTAAGCTACAGGTTGGGGGAGTAAGAGTCAGAGAAACCACTGGCCTCTGAAATTGACTAAGCAAATCGGTAGCAGTGTAGCTGGAGCCCAGAGGGCATTTGTCCTCCCCAAGGAACTGTCCCTAATGTTGGTGTTTTTGAGATCCAGAGCCAGAGCCAGCCAGAATAGTGAAAGAGATGCTTCCAGGAAACTCTAGGGGTGATGAGACTGGAAAATCTCGTTTCGTGGGCCTGCATTTCTATGGGCACTTGACAGTTATTTCATTGCAAGCCTCCCCATACCTGCTGGCCTTCTTTTCGGTTTACTGTCATATAGAAGTGAGAGGCTGATGGTCAACCAGTATTACCCACCTACCCAGGTAGTAGACAGGTTAAATAATTGCTGGATCCAGTGCAAAATGGAAATGTAAGTCCCTTTGTTCAAAAATGATTAAGAATTTCCAGATGATGACCATAGGGCATTAATACAAGCCTGGAGTCCTTCTAACTGTGGGGTTCTGTGCAACTTCACAGATCACACACCCATGAAGATGGGCCTACTGGGTACAGAGTTAGGATTTGCTCATTTCATTAAATCACTCATTTTACTAGCATCTATTATGCAATGACATTGTGATCAGTGCTAAGGATACAGCAGTGAACAAAACACACAAAAGTACTCTGCTCTTACAGAACGTATCTTCCTATGTGTGGTTGTGGACATTGGGAAGATATGATGATGGGGTTATGGTCTTTCTCCAACACTTCCAAGTAATGTTGCAAAAGTATTAAGACTACTAGAGTTAACAAGGGTCAAATGCATATGGTGTCATTATACATGTGAATAAGACGGTCTGCTCCAGCATTTATTCCTTTACTGTCATTGAAGAAGCAAAAGAAGAAACCCAAACCATGCTTGGTCTTGGGCCTCCTTCTTTTACTTACCCATTCAATATCTGATCTTAGGTTCCTCCCATTCGTCAAGAATTCCTTTCATAGCATAGAATAAGAAACACAACACATTCATCTGGGTCTCTGTTCTCAAGTGTCTAGGAATATTTACATAATTGTTTGATCAACAGCACCTGCTCTGTGCCTGGCATTGTGCCAGCTACTGTGGGGGCTGTTGAAATGGTATAAAATGTTTTAGGAGCTCCAGCACAGATGACAAGATCAGAACCCCCAAAGTGGCAGCATTCCCATATGGTAATGCCCTCATTGAGCTCTGACTCTGTCATAAATACTGCCACCTCTGTTAGTATATTCAATATTTGACTCAGTGAGGTAACTCTTACTACTGAAGATCAGACCTTTCTCAAGGTCCCACAACTAACAATGTTGAAGTAAGTGGGTATGTTTATGTGCTGAGTGGATCAACTCTTTGATCTAGCTTAACTGGGAAAGTCTTCGTCAATGAAATGCTACTGGCCTTGGAGGATGTTTCCCTACCTGTGCCTCCTTGTCTGAAAATTACTGTTGCCCCTCCCACCCAAAGTGTGGATCTGAGACCATGTTTGTAATAGGAATCTCCATTTGCCTTTCCATGACCTCAGTTTGAACCAAATGTATACACCTAAATTCAACATGGGCCCATTAGATTCTCTCTCTTGGGAATTTAAATCTGGACTCAATCTAATTAGCTTCTGGTCCCTGGGGAATAAGGTAAACAAAGCCTGGACTTTCATATTTGCTTTTTTATATTTGGAAGCAAAAAAATCCAGTCTAGGATGAGGACAGAGAAGCACAGGAGAGATAGAGTCTTGCTAAGACAGAAAGAGGGAAGAAAAGAAAGAGCAAGAGACACACAGATGTAGAGACCCATGCACACACACAGACACATAGGTCTACAAATAGATGAAGCAAGAGACGTGGAGACGCACAGATACACACCGACATTGAGGCACAGAGACACTGAGAGAGACAGAGAACCAATGAAAAGGGGAAAGGAAAGGGAGCTAGAGAGAGAGAAGTAGAAATGACCTTTTTACTGGTACGGACTTTACATGACTCTACCATCAACTCTCTGTACAGAACAAGATTCCCATATGGAGCCAAGAAGATGCTGATTTCTACATCCTCTTAACCCCACAGCCCATTGCCCCTACTCTGCAGTCTTTTGCATTCATTTTACATTAATGATGTAGCAGTGCATTCTTTTTCTTCTTTCTGTACTTTTCTGTTCCTAGATAAACCTGCACAGCTGGTATTTATTTGGGTTTCCTTTTATAGCTTGAAAAATATTTAGGCATGTTTACCACAAGTGGGAATCTGGAGGCAGTTTATGTATACATACATATTGGCAGATTTCTTTTTTTGAAACTGGTTTATAATAAGCACATTAATTTAATTTTAAAGTATCAGCTGATTAATATAATATGGCAGTTTGATGTAACTCCATTGCTTTCATTCAGGCTCTTCCTGCTCCCAGTTCCCAGTCCTTGAAAACCGATGCTGTTTTTTGAAAGTAACATTTAGAAAGATGTGATTAAGAAATCAAATGCCAAATATCTCTACAAACCCTTTAGTTTCTATGGAAATAACTAAGTAAAATTTAATTCCCTTATCAGGCACTAAAAGCTCAAAATGATTCATATTAAATTGACAAGTGCTGTAGTGGTGTCTTTTATCAGAGGAAAACATCATCTTGCTTGTCTTTTTATTGTCAACACTGCTCTGCTTTGCTGTATGGGTGTATTTCCTCGAACACAGGGGATAAGAAGCTCTATCAGTTGGGAGCGACCCACAGCTCTTCATGGGAAGGAGTATGGGAAGCATTCGCATGGCTTCTTATCTAGTAGAATGTTGCCAGTTCGACTTCACTTAAGACTGAAAGATCATTGTAGATCCCAGAAAAATGGGGTGTGAGGACAAACTGTATCTTTGGCCTCACCATGTGCTATTTGTGGGGACTTCATCTTTACCATTTGTTTGGCAAACATCTTGTTCATTATGTCTTTGATGGAAATGCTCTGATCTGTGTGTCTGCTTTATGCTAAACATATTATCAAAAGTTTTCAGAGGGATCAGTTAAAGTACCAAGTGTTTATGTACCAGTGGGCAGATCACCAGCTCTTCGAGAGCCAGGCAGTATTGTCATGGCCCAGAGGAATCCCTGAAAGTGAAGGAGTCACATCTTGAAGCAGACCAAAATTACAGACTATTGGTAATAACTCCAACACCAGTTCAACTATGTTGAAGTAGGTAATCAAAGGATAAATCCAAACAGGTCCAAGGAGACCTAGAGAACAGAGATGTCATATATGGCTTTCATCTGTAGATTCAAGGGTCTTGGAAGAGTTCTTTGCCCATAATCCCAACCAGCCCTTATGGAGCCCTTATTGCCTGCTCTACTTTTACCTGTGGATTTCAAGGGTTGATAATGCTCTTTGGGATAACAGTCTGCTTTTGGAGTATGTTTCACTTCTATCTGATGTCATAGTTTTAGTATTAGTCTTCCCCTCTTTCTAATAAGTAGAACCAGTTTATTTAGAATAGGAGTCAGTTTGCTAAATTCTATCTCCCTTTCCAGTTGGTATAAAATACTTGTTTGAAGTGTTCTTAAGAATCCACTTGTTCCTGGTGATATTTCTTCTCCTTCTTGACTTTATAGTCTCTTCTCATGATTTGGGCATACACAGAAAGAACTACAAGTGTAAATAAAACCAGTGCTTTTAAAATCAGATGAGATAAAGAATGGGAGACGGCACTGATCAGGGGAAGTCAGGTCACATCACTTTTCCAGGTGTATGCGAGTCTGCAAGTATTACATGTTGTTAAAAGTTGGTGAGGACTTAGCCTTGTGTGCCAACACCATCATTCACTCCATGTGCTCTTCCCTCTGTCTAAAACACTTGTCCCCACTCAATTGCCCTGTTAATGTCTATTCGTTCTATGAGACCCATATCAGTTGCTACTTCATCTATTAAACCTTCCCTGAACTCCATACAAAGTGACAATCCCTCTCCTCTGAGGACCAGTGGCTAATTACATCTAGGGTGATGCACCTTATTAAGGCACCACAGTGACCCCTCTACTCCTTTACAACATTAGCACCTTTCACAGTGTGCCAGTGGTAGATGCTCAATATTTGTTGAATGAACAAACAAGGGATTGGTTAACTAAATTGTGGTTTGGTCACTTAATAGAAAGCTTAACAGTCATTAGGAATTGAGTGTGAAATGTTTCTAATATTAAGTAAAGACTGCAGGTGAGTAAATAGTATTTGTAGTATGATCCCAAATGTATTAATATATGTAGATATGGTCAGGAAAAAGATCCTGGACAGATATAATTAAAATTGCAAGCGTTTTTTTTTCTCAGTAGTCATGTTACAGATGATTCTTTATTTTCTGAATCTTCTATGATGAGCATATATTTTATAATCTAGGAAAAAATAATTATAAATAAAAAAGTGGGCCATTTAGTACTTGATCATCTTGGCAGAATGTCCCTTCAGTGCTCCTGCTTGGTGCCAACTTTTCATCTCATAGAACTTTTTTCTTTTCCTGATGTGATAGTTTGTAAGGTACAGTGGCTACCACTACTGGCCTAGAAGCCAGTTGTACAAACGAATATCCACTCTGAATGGTACTGGATGTGCAAGTAATATGGAATGCAACATATAGATGCCTTGCCTAAGAGCACAGTTTAAACTTGGGTATGAGACAAGAGAGGGTGGAGAGGAGAGGGAGATTAGGGGTCAAGGCATCACTCCAGGATGTACTGCTTTCTTGGTGTTTTCATTTATAATTTTTCAATACACAAAATCCTAGACTAAATAGCAGCCATTTCCTCCTTTGCATTTTGTGCTATTGTTTTGGCTGGTGCTTTTATAAAAATTGTATCCTTTCCATTTCAGAGAAGGATTAATATCCCCAAATCTCATTATTGTGCAATTGTCCCCTGGTGGTTTCTTTGTTTGCACATTGTAATTATGGATAGCATTAATTGTTCACAAAACTACCATTTCTCCTCTCTCTTTTTGCATATATTTCAAATATCCATTATAACTTCTCGGTCTTCTGTATAGTGAATCTATTTCATTGCGGTACAACAGTGGGTTCATCGTTTGCCCTGTGCTGCACAGGGTTAGAACAATTTGTAAAGAATCCACATTATTATTTTGGAGCAGAGGTGACTGTGGGTTTCAGTGTAAATCTCCTTACAGCCGCTCTTGCCGTAGAGCACTCCCCCCCCCCCCCGAGACACGATAATTCTGAGCAGCATTTGTTGCTTCCTTTGGCAACCAAATGTCCCATCATTGCAAATTGATGGCAGTAAAATTGACCTTTATTATAGTGTTTTTATTCGTTTAACTCAGAAGGATTTACAGCATTATATTTTGTTACCACATTGACTGTTAATGGGCACTGTAAAAGAATGACTGAATTCTACATACCCTTTTTATTTTCTAATGGCCTTGGCATTATTTACTAACTAGACTTTTAGATTTTAAGATTTCTCTCTTGGACTGTTCAGGAAAGGTTTTGTAAAACTAAAGCATCTTCTGTGTGTGAGATATGCGTTTTGCTATATGCTGTCAAAATAATTAAATGCTTGTTATAAATTTGGACACCTAAAATGACAAAAACCATTGCATGTAGAATAATGGAAGGAACAAAAATTCTGCAAAAAAACCCACAACACAAAAACCCTACCTCAAATAGCTTCATCAGTAAATAACGAGAATTTAATGAAGCTCATATTCAAAAATGTCCCATTTCTAAGTGCCTAAAACATTTATTTTCATATCCATTCTTTCTTGTTGCATTCTTAGGGTAGTGTTCATAGAGTAAAGGTCAGGTTCTTCAGCTTGGAAGCAATGACCCAAAGGCCCAGCCAAGAGCTACTCAGGACCCCTTTCAAAATGGAAAGCAGACACTCTGATTTGTAAACTTGACTGTAGGGTCTGTGTCTCTAGCGTGTCACTACAGAAAAGGAGGATAATCATTCCTGGAGGCTTAGGAGTAAACAGACCCCGAGGGGAGTTGTTGCAAGGTGGACAGGTGTCCAGATAGCAGTGCACAGCTGGCTCCGCGGTTATAAAAGCCTGCTGGATTTAAAATGGCCTACATCCGTTGCCACAACAGTTCTCAGGTTAACCTCCAACTCCCAAAGAAGCCCCTGTATTTCAACTGCTCATCCCCTCCCTACCCCAAAAGTGGGCAACATGGGAATCCCAGTGGGTTCCGTGTAATATTTTGGGTAATCTAAGCACCTCTTAAAATATATGTGTATATATATAAACAACAACAACAACAACAAAAAAAAGCAAAGTGTTAATGTCAGGAAAACTGTGTAAGAGAGTGT